>PVLC010020465.1:0-29233 GCA_004027655.1 Graphiurus murinus | reverse complement strand
TTTTTTGCGGTACTGGGGATTGAACTCAGGGGCATTCTACCTCCGAGCTACACCCCCAGCCCTATTTTTTATTGTTTGTTTTGAAACCGAGTCTCACTAAGTTGCGGAGTGCCTCACTAGGTAGCTGAGGCTGGCCTCGAACCCGGATCCTCTGGTCTCAGCCTCCCGAATGCTGGGATTACAAGCGTGCGCCACCACGCCCGGCTGGTTGACTTTCTTAAGCACTGACTTTCTTAAGTCAGCACTGCATCAAGGGATGACTGCTGTTTGAGTCTTTGTGATATGCTGAGGAATTTACTGATGAGAAAAACTATTTCCATCGTTTAAACTTGACTGTAATATTATAGTGATCCAAAAAATTAAAAACAAACTTACTTTTTGTTGAAAGAACATATTCCTTCTCTGATAATCTTCGCAAACCATCCTATAAAAACCAAGGAAACAAGAAAAGTCACATCTGTTCTTTCCTCCTTGTAATTTCCAGATGATGGGCCCTACAGGGCAGCCCCAGCCCAGCAGGTCCACCCCATGACCATCACCATGGTCAACTCCAGAATTCAGTCCCTTACTGGAGAGCTCTGCAGCATGATGCTGGCCTGACCTGGCCCTCCTGGAAATGCCAAGGAGGTGAGCTCCGGAGGGGCCTGAGGCCCAGCACTTCTGCCTCAGTCCAGGACTGTTCTGGTGTCTTAGGTACAACTTCCCTCTGCATTCAGTCCTTTCCTGTTTTCTCATCACCTTCACCCTAAGGGCACTATTATCTTCCTTCAAACACTGGATCCTTTTTCACCTTCAAAGTAACCTCAGCTTCCTCCCCATTGCTTCCACAACACCAGGCCCAGTTTCTCACACCCCTCTGCTCCAGTGCTATGATCATTCTCCCCATCTTCTCTCCTGCCCCACCCTCATTGTTCTCACCCCTGCCCTCCAGGCTGAAGAGCCTGCCCCAAACCCTATTTTTATGAAATCAAGAAAGTTCAGAAAGCAGAAATTGGGAGGCAGGTGAATTCCATTCCTTTTTTCTTTTGGTATGGTACTGGGGATGGAACCCAAGGGAATTCTACCTCCAAGATACACCCCAAGTCCTATTTTATTCTTTTATTTTGAAATAGGGTCTCGGGCGTGGTGGCGCACACTTGTAATCCCAGCATTTGGGAGGCTGAGACCGGAGGATCTGGGTTCGAGGCCAGCCTCAGCTACCTAGTGAGACACTCTGCAACTTAGTGAGACCCTGTTTCAAAATAAAGAATAAAAAATAGGGCTGGGAGCCGGGCGTGGTGGCGCACGCTTGTAATCCCAGCATTCGGGAGGCTGAGACCGGAGGATCTGGGTTCGCGGCCAGCCTCAGCTACCTAGTGAGGCACTCCGCAACTTAGTGAGACTCAGTTTCAAAATAAAGAATAAAAAATAGGGCTGGGGGTGTAGCTCGGAGGTAGAATGCCCCTGAGTTCAATCCCCATTACCAAAAAGAAAAAAAAAAAGAAACAGGGTCTCACTAAGTTGCAGAGGGCCTCACTAAGTAGCTAAGGCTGGCCATGAATCTGTGATCCTCCTAGTACTGGGTCTCCCAAGTACTGGGATTACAAGCGTGTGCCACCATGCCCAGCTCAAGGTGAATTCTATTCTTGACTGAGAAAACAGCTGATAGAGGAATGGGATGAGGTGTGTTTCCTGTGATAAATATGCTCTAGATGGGTTGAAGGAGGCATCCAGCGCTCTTTTCTAGTCATCTATCTTAAGGCCTTCTTTCTTACGAAGTCATTCAAATTTATGTGATGCTTTGAGGGTGAAACCACAGCCCACACTTTGGAACCTTTCTCAAAATACATGGCAGGAGAAATAAATGTTCTTGGTTTTGCAATTTGATATGTAACATTCAGTATGTTTTTTTTCTGTGCAAGTTTTCTAAATCTTTAATAAAAAATAAATTTACTTAAATGAACTACTTACTAAGCCATAAGCAACACTGGGGAATTAGCCAGTACACTGTCTAGAACATTGCCCTTCTTTCTCTGCTCAAGCCAGGTCTCCCTGGAGGAAAGCAGTCACCCCAGATGAGGGGAGCTGGGGCCTTGACTGAGCCTTACACATAAAGGTTTGCCTCTCTAGAGCTGATTAAACAAATAACCTCTGAGAGAACAGATAGGCTCTACTCAGCAGCCTGGTCAAATAAACTTACAGACATTAAGCCACCAACAAGGTCATTGGCATGAGGATCATCATCCTTAGCACCGAACTGTGGTGAATATAATTCAGTGGTTCTCAGAATTTCCAGCACACGGTCTAAAGCTTCTGTCACAGCCATGGGACTGCTTTCCTGGGCAGCATTGATAATATTGATTACCTACATTATGGAAGAAAAGACTTGAGTTTCATAACCTTAAAAACAATGAGAGAGCAATCAAGAGTCAAGCTGGTAACAGTGCTTAATTATGCCACTATGTTAACTTAGGACCAGTTAAAATGTTCTTATTGCGGCGCCACACAACCACTGGAGCAATCTTACTGCAAGGGGCTGCGTGCTCAGTGGAGACCGACTGCTTGCTGCTTCACCTTGGTGATGGGCGCCTCAATTGTCATGGAATGTATCCGGGCCAGGGAGGAGTGTCGTCTCTGGTTGGAAACTGTGGAGAAAGGATCAGAAGTCAGGGTATGCATAGCCTTGGGCACCTGTCCTGACAGCCAAGGGCTCCATAACCTTCCTTCCTCCCCAGGAAGGGTGGGACTAGAACCATAGGGTTGCTGAGCTTCCTTCCCTCCTGAAGAGCCTGAGCTCTGGCACAGCCAACTCTGCTTCCTGCAGTTCTAGGCTCTAAGATGCACATATGTCTCCATGGACTGAACCTCTGATGTCACAGGCCAGAGAGAAAATGGAGGGAACAATCTAGTAAGTCAAGGCCAAACATCTTTTTTTGTGTGTCTATAAGAATAATGCTTTATAATTATTCTGCTTGCTTCTCTCTAGGACAAAAATGTTTTAGAAGACAATGCCACACAGGCATTCGTGAAAATGAAAACACTGCTGAGAGAAAACAAAGACCATCTAAATAAACAGATATATAGCATATTCATAGCTAAAGATTCAGTATTATTAAGATTTCAAATTTTCAGGTGGGCATGGTGGCACACACTTGTAATCCCAATACTTGGTAGGCTGAGACAGGAGGATGGCAGGTTCATGGCCAGCCTCAGTAACTTACTGAGGCCCTCTGCAACTTAGCGACACCTGTTTCCAAATAAAAAATAAAACAGGGTTAGGGGTAGCTCAGAGGTAGAATGCCCCTGGGCTCAATCCTCAGTATCACACACACACGATTTCAATTTTCCTTAAATTGATAAATTCAAGGTGGGGGGAAAAACAGTCCCAGGGGAGACTGTGTGTGTACTAGTAAGCTGATTCTAAGTATTATATAGAAATGCAAAGGACCTAGAATAGCTGAGAGCTTGAGGAACAACAACTATACACTGCCAGATATTGTGATATTGGGCAAGCCTAGACAAACAGAACAAAGAACAGTCCAAAACAGATCACTTATTCAGGGACCCAATTTACACGTTATTTTTTGTTATTGCAAAAGATATTCTTTCAATGGTGATGGATCACTTGGATTTGCATCAGAATAAGACAGGGGACTTCATCCTTGATGTCCACCCTCATCAGGTATAAAAATCAACTCGAAATAGACCATAGACCTTAAGTGAAAGATAAAACAATGGAACTTTCAGAAGAAAACATGGGAAAATAGCTTTAGGACCTTGGGATACAGAAAGATTTCTTAAGTAGGACACAGAACGCACTAACTATAGCAGAAAACAATGATAAAATAAAATACATTTAACATTAAGGACCTCTGTTTCTCAAAAGGCACCAATAAGAGAACAAAAGGAGCTGGGCGTGATGGTGCACGCTTGTAATCCCAGCATTTGGGAGGCTGAGACCGGAGGATCCGGGTTCGAGGCCAGCCTCAGCTACCTAGTGAGGCACTCCACAATTTAGTGAGACTCTGTTTCAAAATTAAGAATAAAAAATAGGGCTGGGGGTATAGCTCAGAGATAGAATGTCCCTGAGTTCAATCCCCAGTACCGCAAAAAAAAAAAAAAAAAAAAAAAAAAAAAAAAAAAAAAAAAAAAAAAAAAAAAAAAAAAAAAAAAAAAAAAAAAAAAAAAAAAAAAAAAAAAAAAAAAAAAAAAAAAAGAAAAAAAGAGAACAAAAGGTATACCACAACTAAGAAAACATGTGATACATAAATCCAATAAATGACTCAGATCTAGAATATATAAAAATTCCTACAAATCAATAAGATAAAAGATAATCAAATTTTAAAAATAGGCAAAAGTCTTAACAGCACTTCACAAAGGAAAATCTCTCAATGGCCAATAGCATATGAAAAGTTGTTCAACCTCATTAACCATATGGAATATTAAAGTTGAAACTACCAAATGACTAAAATTCAAAATGCTGGTATTTTCCTAGAGTAGTGATGGGCAAGTAACATGGTACAACCCACAAGAAAAAACTGTTTGCCTTCTCCTTGTAGGTAGGAGATGAGCACACATGTTCACTAAAAAGAACTTAGTACAATTCCAATTCCATGAAGCACAAAAAGGTCAAATTAACTGAGGGTGATCAACAGTTGCCTCTGCATGGTGAATGGTATGCATGTGTATAGATTTTCTGCATCTATTTTTATTTTTTTGGTGGTACTGGGGATTGAACCCAGAAGTATTCTACCTCCGAGCTATACCCCCAGCCCGATTTTTTATTCTTTATTTTGAAACAGGGTCTCACTAAGTTGTGGAGGGGCTCACTAAGTAGCGGAGGCTGACCACGAACCTGCAATCCTCCTGTCTCAGCCTCCCAAGTACTGAGATTACAAGTGTGCGCCACCATGCTCAGCTCCTGCATCTACTTTAGATGCAGAAAACCTGTGATCCTCCTGTGATTACATGAGTGTATAGAATTGTCAACACTTAATGAACTGAACATCTGATATCTGAATTTCATTGTGTGTAAACTATAACTTGATTAAAAATTATTTTAGAAATAAAAGTATAGAAAATTATTAAAAATACAGAAGCCAGGCATGGTGGCGCATACTTGTAATCCCAGTACTTGGGAGGCTGAGACGGGAGGATCCAGGTTTGCAGCCAGCCTCAGCTACTTAGTGAGGCCTTCCACAACTTAGTGAGACCCTGTTTCAAAATAAAGAATAAGCCAGGCGTGGTGGCGTACGCTTGTAATCCCAGCATTTGGGAGGCTGAGACCAGAGGATCCGGGTTCGTGGCCAGCCTCAGCTACCTAGTGAGGCACTCCGCAACTTAGTGAGACTCGGTTTCAAAATAAAGAATAAAAAATGGGGCTGGGGGTGTAGCTTGGAGGTAGAATGCCCCTGAGTTCAATCCCCAGTACCGCAAAAAAAAAAAAAAAAAAAAGAATAAAAAATAGGACTGAGGGTGTAGCTCAGAGGTAGAATGCCCCTGGGTTCAATCCCCAGTAGCATTAAAAAAAAAAAAAATAGAAACATACAAAGAAATCCGAAGGACCAACAGCAGTTATGGTGTGGTTACTGTTCCTAACACAAGTGGGCTCACCCTGCACTGCCCCAAGACCACACAGGATCATAGAACATCATGACAATATCCTTGATGAAGATGGCAATGTCAGTCAACACTCACTTGAGCTCCAGCCCTTCCCAGGCACCACACATGCATTTAATCCTCATACAATCCTCTGGAAAGTGCAGTTTTCCCTATTAACAGGTATGGCCATGGACACATTCTCTCAGGATGGAGCTGGGGCTGGAACCAAGGTCATTCTGATGCCAAAGCCCATTCTCCCCCCTCAGTACCTCACAGCTTCCTGCTGGTACCACCTGACCCCACCCTTGGGATATAATCTATAGTCTTTACAGTGTAAGCAACATGTCTGTGGGGGACAGAAAGGCAGATACACTTTTTTTTTATTGTAATAATTCGTGCTTTGTATGTATACATCTTTGTTAGGTACAAATTGATAAAGACAAATGTGCATATATTTCTCATCTGACCCCTTCCCCAATTCCTACCCTGCTCCCTTGCCTTCCCTCCCTCTCAAGTTCAGTTCAGTGAGTGACCTTGATATAATTGTGTAAGTACATCATGTGCCTTAGGATGCCCCCCCCCGTCCATCCCCTTCGGTTAAATCAACTTCTTTATCGAGGGTCTCTACTTTTTCATCTGGGGACCCTCTTATGCCCCATCTTCTCCCTAACATCCGCATATTAGGGAGAACATATGCTTCTTTACTCTTTGTGACTGGCTAATCTCACTTAACATAATGTTTTCCAGTTGCATCCATTTCCCTGCAAAGAACATAATTTTGTTCTTCTTTTATGGCTGAGAAAAAATGGGCAAAGGATCTAAATAGACACTTCACAAAAGAAGAAATACAAATGGCCAATAAATGTATAAGGAAATGTACCACATCATTGGCAATCAGAGAGATGCAAACGAAAACTACCTTGAGATTTCACCTAACTCCAATCAGAATGGCAATCATAAAAAACACAAACAACAACAACTGCTGGTGAGGGTGTGGAGAAGTGGGAACCCTAATACATTGTTGGTGGGATTGCAAACTTGTGCATCCACTTTGGAAAACAGTATGGAGGATCCTCAGACGAATGGGAATAAACCTACCTTATGACCCAGCAATACCACTTCTGGGTATCTACCCAAAAGAATGGAAACCAAACTATCAGACCGATGTATGTGTATCTATGTTTATAGCTGCACAATTCACAATAGCCAAACTATGGAAGCAGCCAAGATGTCCATCGACAGATGAATGGATTGCAGATACACTCTTAGCTAGCAGCACTTCAAGGAAGGCTGGCGTATGAATGAGCCACCCCAGCTCCTTGTCCTTCCCAGCACACTTCTGGGCCACAGAACATTGCTAGCAGAAAATCTGCCTCCACACTCTATGTCAATTCTGATTACATTAATAACTAGATCATGCTTTGATACAATCTTTTAAAAATTATATTTCAATTAGAACTTAAATAGTATTTGTTTAGTGGGAGTTTCTCACAATCCCCAAATCAAGCTCACCCCTTCTCAAAAGGTAAGCTTCCATGGAAACTGCAAGCTAAATCCTTTCTCTTTTGGGGGGGGGGGACTGGGGATTGAACCCAGGGGTGTTCTACCTCTGAGCTATACCCCCAGACCTTTTAAATTTTTTTTATGTTGAAACAGGGTCTAAGTAGCTGAGGGCCTCGAACCTGTGATCCTCCTGTCTCAGCCTCCCAAGTACTGGGATCAGAGGCATGTGCCACCATGTCCTAAGCCACAAACCTTTTTCAGAATTACCAAATGCTTTACTCAAACTATTACAACAAACCAACTGACATCTGCTGTTATAGTTCAGAAAGCCAATATAGAATACGTAGTAAGTGTTTCTTTTGTTTTCCTTTCCCTGACTGCATTGAGAGGCTTGGGGGAGCCCACTGGTGGGAGTGTGGGCCCGGTGCCCCCTTGTGAGCCTCTATCCTCTGCTCTCTAGTCACTCACCTTCAGTTGTTCGAGAGGCCATAGACTTGACTTCCAGAGAGCCTTTCCTCCTGTCTCTATGTTTGCCTGTCTGACTATCTGTGGAAACAATGAAATTATAAATCATTTCTTCAGAGAGATGTTAGCAACATAGCAAAATAAATCAATCAATTTTTTCCAATCCTAAATTTAAGAACTAGAACACCATTTAAGATGCCACAAAAATCAGCACAGTACACAGAAGTGAAGACTATGAACAACTTGGTTGTGAGGGGGCTGGCTTTCTCAAAATGTCCCACTGGGTACATGTATAAACAGGAGCTTTGCAGAGTCCCAAGGCAGGAGGTAAACACTCTTACTACGTTTCTATATATTTGAATAGAATGATGGGAAATTTTTGATCCTCATTCAACCTTGCCTCAAAGGAGAAAAAACCTTTATTTCCTCCACAACTCAAGCTCTAAAATATCCCAAAGGAGAATGAATGTTCTCTTTCCTAGAGCAGTGTGAGGAACGCCGTTTGGGGTGCGTTTTGAAGACCAGCTGACCTTTTTCCCTCCGATTCCCCTTCTCTCTTAGGTCCATCAGGGGCTTGTCTTTGATTCCTCTCCAGCCCTGACCTCATGCCAATCCCTGACTAGGCAAACCTGACTGTCCTTCCTGCCCCTCCTCTGGGCCCTGCTGGGACCCGCATGGTGCCAGGGGCTTTGTGGGCCACCTCTGCATCCCCATTTCACAGACAAGGAAATGGAGCCAAACTGCAGGTGGCACTCCAGCTGGCTCCTCCCGTGCCTTGCCGCAGAAGAGCTCCTCTGTCTCTGGTATTCTCACCTGGCCCCTCCTCCCCTGCTCCCAGGGCCCAGTGCAGGCCCTCAGTGCGCCCTCTGCCCCATCGAGAAGCTTCTTCACTGGCTCTTTGCTTCTCTTCTCTTTGGCACTGATGGTGGACTTGTCAAGGTTACAGGCAACCTATTAGTTGCTAACTCTGAAGGCCACACCTCGGACATAACTGACTCCTCTTCCCAGACACTTCTAATTTTCCTTCTGCCTCTTACTGTCCTCCAAAGGATCCAGACTCAGCCCCTTTCCTCCTCTTAGCACAGCCTCCTTCGAAGATCTTACTCCTTCCTAAAGCATTTTGGGGGTGGGGGAGTCCTGGAATTGAACTCAGGGGCGTTCTACCTCCAAGTTACACCTCCAGCCCAATTTTTTTTTTATTTTGAAATAGGGTCTTGCTAAGTTGCTGAGGCTGGTTTCAAACCTGCAATCCTCCTGTCTCAGCCTCTCAAATACTGGGATTACAAGTATGTACCACCATGTCTGGCTCTTCCTAAAGCTTTAATTAATTCCTGTGTAGCTGTCTTACCCAAGGCCTCTCTCCTGAGCTCCAGACTTTTTCCTTACTAACTGCTGATCACCTTCATTTGGATGCTCTTTAGAAACTGCAAGTTCATTTTCCAAAACGAACTTACCTTTTTCCAAATCTGCTCTCTATCCCAGGTCATTCATTGAATAGCATTTACCTTTTTGCTTAAGGTACAGACAAGTCATTCATAACTTTTCCTCTTTTTCCTTCCCTTCCTCAACTGGTCAGTCAAATCCACCTGCTCAACAGGTCTTTCATCTACTCACTGCTCTGTCCCTGTCCTAGTTTAGACAACTAAGCCCTCTCTGGATCGTAGCACATCTCTTCCACTGGACTCACAGTATCCAACCTTGACCCCTTCAGCCAGTGTCTACAGGCAGCCAAGTAAGTCGTCTAAACAAGCATCTAGCCAGCCTCTCGTAATCAAAACACATCAATGGTTCATCGATCTTTAGGGTACAATTCAAACACTTTAGTATGGCACCCAAAGTCCTAACAAGATCGAGTCTCCCTCTCTTCAGCACTCATCCCCCAGACCTCATGGCTTGGTACCAAACTGCCTGCTTGGGAATGTACCTCTCCCATGTCATCTGGTTACCTCTCATCCTCTGTGAGGATGTAGTTTAGGGACCCTAAATTTTGGGAAATCTTCCTTTGGTGTCTCCCCACATCACCCTAGCAGTAAGCTGCTGGCCTATTTACTCTCTTCCTTGACAACTGGGAACAATGTGAAGGCAGGGACAGTCCCTCCTAAGTAACCAGCACTGTACCTAGCATGTAATGGATGCCAGTAAATAGATCTTCTCCAAACACCTGCACATTCTTGTGCACACATGAAAGCAGTGTTTAATAGAACCACTGATTCTGTGGCTCCCCTGCTCAAAATCATTTAGGATCTCAGAAACAGTGACTTCCTAGCATTCAAGGACAGGCAACATCTGCCCACGACTGCCTGCCTTTCAGCTCTCACTGGTCTTTACCTTCATGTGCACTGTGTCAGCACAAATTGCTTTGCCCCATCTCTGGAGCAGCCCTGACATCTGCTCCTCCTGTCTGTGACATGATACTGTGCCTTCCCTATATACTTTCCCCTTAGATGGCACCTCTGCTCAACTCCACAAAGTCCCAAGTATCTCCTGTCTCTGAGCTGTGTGGTAACTCATGTCCACACAGCTGTCTAGTAAGGCTGGGCTGTGAACTTATTTTTGGTTGCTCATTCTCCTTCTCCCTTTTATCCACTCAGCAAATATTTATTGGGTACCTTCCCTGTGTCAGGCCTAAACCAAGACTAGTGCTGTAGTTTGAAGGCCTGTGTGTTGAAGGCTTGGTCCTCGGGGTGGTGCTACTGGGAAGTGAGGGAGGCTTACAGAAGTGGACCTAGTGGGAGGTCTTCAGGTCACCAG
This sequence comes from Graphiurus murinus, assembly GCA_004027655.1. Taxonomy (NCBI): domain Eukaryota; kingdom Metazoa; phylum Chordata; class Mammalia; order Rodentia; family Gliridae; genus Graphiurus; species Graphiurus murinus. The sequence goes on along the minus strand of PVLC010020465.1, from coordinate 18,934 downwards.
GGGTGTTGCCCAGGCTGGTGACAATGGGGTCCTGGCCCTTCTCTTGTGCTTCCTGGCCATGCAGGAGTGGCTTTGCTCTATTACACAGTCCTGCCATGTACTGCCTCACCACAGGACCAAAGCAACAGGCAACAGAACCAATCACTCATGGACTTCTAAAACTGAGCCAAAACAACCTTTTTCTTTTTATAAGTTAATTATCTCAGGTATTCTATTATAGTGGCAGAATGCCAACACTCTTAGCATTAGGGATGTGAAGATGAATAAGGCAGAATCCATGTCCTCAAAAGGGGATGGTCTAGTAAAGATTCTGAAGTGCAGGAGGAGCCTGGAGGAAATGGTAGGTTCTCCTAAGGGAGTGAGGACAGAGAGGAGGTAGATGAGCTGTGTCATGTAGGCGGGCATTTTCAGGAGGAAACTGCTGTGTAGACAGAGCAAAGAGTGGCTGGAGAGAAGCCAAAAGCAATGTGCATACATTAGGGACAGGTCAGAGTGGAAGAAGAGGAAGCAGATTTAATTTTTCTTTTTTCGGTACTGGGGGTTGAACCCAGGGGCATTCTACCTCCAAGCTACACCCCGAGCCCTATTTTATTTATTTTGAAACAGGGTCTCATTAAGTTATGGAGGGCCTCACAAAGTAGCTGAGGCTGGCTATAAACCTCCAATTCTCCTGTCTCAGCCTCCCAAGTACTGGGATTACAAATGTATGTCACCACGCCTGACTGCAGACTTAATTTCTACTGAGCCATTTTAAAGTTACTTTATCTCTCTGTAAATACTAGATCTTTCTGCTCCCAAAGCCCTGTTAGGACTGCTGCTCCTCGAGGCCCTTGTAGCACATCCAATGGGTGAAGCTGGGCCATGCATGCCTCAACCCTGTCTCCTCAGTGCCTGACTCTCAGATGCTGTCCTCAGGTAATACCCAGGGGATAAATAAAGAAGCCTGACCTTCACATCCCAAAGAGACCGCCAGCTCCTGAAGTACTGAGCGCAGGGACCTCATACTCAGTGACTGCTCACCAGATATAGACCAACCCTGAGATCCTGGGCCTGTCACTGCAGAGAACACCAAGCAGCCCTCTACAACAGGCCTGGGCCTAGCACCCCCATAACCTTGACTCTCTGCTCTTGGTTTTTGTTCTGTAAAATGAGTTCAATGACCCATTAAGTTCCATATCCCCAGTGTGGGACATGTATGAAAACTTACACTGAGCAACAAATATACCATTAGAGTAACTTTAAATATTACATTTTAAGAGTTCTATTCTAGCCGGATGTGGTAGCACACACTTGTAATCCCAGTACTTGGAAGGCTGAGACAGGAGACTGCAGGTTTTTGACAAGCCTTAGCTACTTAGTGATGTCATCTGCAACATAGTAAGACCCTGTTTCAAAATAAAGAATAAAAAATAGGGCTAGCTGGGCGTGGTGCTGCACACTTGTAATCCCAGCATTTGGGAGGCTGAGACCAGGGGATCCGGATTCGCAGCCAGCCTCCGCTACCTAGTGAGGCTCTTCGTAACTTAGTGAGACCCTGTTTCAAAATGAAGAATAAAAGAAGAAATAGGGCTGGGGGTGTACCTTGGAGGTAGAATGCCCCTGAGTTAAATCCTCAGTACCGCAAAAATAAAAGAGAGAGAAAAAAATAAAAAATAGGACTGGGGGTGTAGCTCAGAGGTAGAATGCCCCTGGGCTCAATCCCCAGTTCCGCTTAAAAAAAAAAAAAAAAAAAAAAAAAAAAGAGTTCTATTCTTTTGAGAAAATAGGCAAATGATTTGAGGATTTGAATAAACATATATTTCATATATATGAAAAATTTATAGTAGATACATAAGCTCTTGATTATGATTTATTTTAATGTACCTGTTGAATATTTGAATATTCACAGAATTGAAAACTTGGGGACTCAATGGGTTAAACTCTATTTTTTTTTTTTTTTTTGCGGTACTGGGGATTGAACTCAGGGGCGTTCTACCTCCGAGCTATACCCCTAGCCCTATTTTTTATTCTTTATTTTGAAACTGAGTCTCACTAAGTTGTGGAGTGCCTCACTTGGTAGCTGAGGCTGGCCGCGAACCCAGATCCTCCGGTCTCAGCCTCCCGAATGCTGGGATTACAAGCATGCGCCACCACACCTGACTGGTTAAACTCTATTTTAATGTGTTTTTTTTGTTTTTGGTGCTGGGGATTGAACCCAGGGGCATTCTACCTCTGAGCTACACCCCTTCCCCCCCAGACAGATTTCATTTTTTATTTGGAAACAACAACAAAAAAACTTTGCTAAGTTGTTGAGAGCCTTGCTAAGTTGCTAAGGCTGGTTTCAAACCTGTGATCTTCCTGTCTCAGCCTTCCAACTACTGGAATTCCAGGGGTGTGCCACCATGCCCAGCTAAACTCTATCTTTTCAGTACAGAAATATTAGCAGCATTTTTGGCCCACTGGATAAATCCAGAGAACTTGTGGGAAGCACTGGGGGTGATGGGAGAGAATGGCAATCAGCAGCACCCTCATACATACACAGCAGCTTCCTCCATACAGCATTAACCCTGCAGCCTGGAAACAGGCACTCCAGTGTGATCTGGAAAGGCTGAGGCCCACGGGTCACTGTCAGGACCTCAGCAGCCTGACAGATACACAGCCGCCTCCTGCCAGCCTCTCTACAGCAGTGGTGGACACTGGAACTACTGCTCTTCCTGAGAAGGCTCACTCTCTTCAGTGGTCTGGGAGGCCTACAGCAATGGTCCCAACCCCAGCTACATGTGAGATGACCTGTAGAGTGTACTGAGGCCACAGCCCCTCCACATACTGCCAGAGTGGGACTTGTCACATGACTGGCAAGGCCTGTCCTGCCTGCATCCTCATCCCTGGCCTTATTCCTCTCCAGAGAACATGGTAGTATTTGATGTGCTGTCTGCTTACTACCAACCCCACCCCTCAGCAGAACTCAGGTTCTCCCAAGCAGATACAGATGCTGTCTGGCTGTGGTGGCAGTGCCATGAGTTTAGGTCGAGTGAATGGACTCTGTATCCTGCTCCCCAGCAGTCCTTCACATGTCTATCACTGATAGGTGCCATTCTTAGTGCTTATTCTTCCTGCCTCACTACCTCTCTTCAGGAGAGTTGGCCAGAGTTTTGCCTATCTCCGATGCCACCACTCATCTATATTGAAATATTCCAGGCACTTTAGACGTAGGAAGTTCAAATCTAAACCTACTATTCTTTCTCTGTACAACCTGCTCTTTCTTGTGATCTCATCTTTACTTTCATCTGTGTTATCCAGGGGCCAAGCTAGAAGTCTTGGCGTTATCCTATAATCTTTTCTCTCTCCCTCACAGTATTCCAGTTCCCAGGCATCTGAGTTGACCAGTTCTCTCCCCACAGGCCAAGACCACACAGGGCTCTGTCAGAAACCCACAAGCACTCAGGTCCTTTGACTCCCAAACTACCCTGGGGTTGCCATGCTGCCAGGAAAACAGAGTCTCACATCAGGTAAGATTGTCAGAGGAAAGATTTTTTTCCTCCAAAAGTTCAATAAACCCCCAAAATGAATGTGGGGCACCTTACCTGATAGAATGTCAGAAGAAACACATTCAGGTACTTTCTCAGCCTAAAAATGAATTTTAAAAGTCGTTAGTTCTAGCCAAGTGTGGTGGTGCACGCTTGTAATCCTAGTACTTGGGAGGCTGAGACAGGAGGATCCCAGATTCAAAGACAGCCTCAGCAATTTTGTGAGGCTCTCAACATCCTGGTGAGACGCGAGACCCTGTTTCCAAATAAGAAATAAAATTGGTCTGGGAGTATAGCTTGGAGGTAGAATGCCTCTGGGTTCTATTCCTAGTAAACACACACACACACACACACACACACACACACACACACACACACACTCTCTCTCTCTCTCTCTCTCTCTCTCTCTCTCTCTCTCTCTCGTTCTGATTGCCTAGGAATCCTTCTGGGCTGAGCCTGGGGTCCCAGGGCTCTCCTTTACATACCTTACTGTTGCTGGTGCACAGTCTGATAATGGACACATAGTGTCTAATTTTTCTGCAAGTAGAAAACAATGCATTACTATTACTTCTCTTCTAACTAATTGATGGATAGGTAAATTTTTATTATAAAAAGAGCAGTTCCCTTTCACAATATCCAAAATGCTTTGATAAGAGCTTGTGTGTGTGTGGGGGCAAGGCCACTAGTACATGAAAAAGAATTTGCAAACATCTTCTGGTATCTCTGGAGAAAAGAAATGACTTCAGTAAAACAACAAAATTCTTCCCTAGTCATCACAACAGACAATAAATATATAAGCTTTAAGAAAATGTACTGCATGTTAACCAACCAAGAGTCTTTGGTCTTCTACTATGTTGTTGCTTTCACAACCCTCTTACACAGATGCTCTTCCTTGAGTTATGACAATCTGCTCAGTCACTCATGGAAGCAGCCACAGACCACATTGGGGCCAAGACTCCTGCTGATCTGGATTAACCAGACATCTAAAACAAAGCATTGAGGACTGAGCTCAGAAGCTGCTGACTCTTCCCCCATTTATTTATTGTTCCTTCAGTTGTTTGTGGGTTTTGTGTGTGTGTGTGTGTGTGTGTGTGTGTGTGTGTGTGTGTGTTTTACACCCCCCCCCCGATAATCAAATCCCTATAGACTTATCACAAAAAAAAAAAAAGGAAAGGACATAAAAGGGCAAAGAATCAGAACAGAGAGCCCACACAGAACCATCTCCCTGAGGCGATCACCAACTGGCAGCAAAGCCTGGTGACAAAGCACGTGGGCGTGAGCTGTGCACTCAGAACTAAGGGATGCACCCAGCACCACCATGAACAGCAGCCTGAGCCAGGGTCAGAAATCAGACTCTCTAGCCTCAGTTTCTTCATCTGTAAAATGGAGACGGTCACAGTGCCGACCTCACAGGGCTGCAGTTAGGATGACGTGAAGTGTCCACCAGGCTGAGGGTCTTGGCAGTTGGCTCAGGGAGCAGCTGAGGTTGTGCAGCTGCCAGTGCCATACTTTCCCACCCTCCTTGTTTCCTATTCATGAGTATGATCCTGTACATTTCGCTGTTTACATTTAATATTATATAATATGGTTTCTCCTTATAATTTAAATTTCTTATAATCGTCTTTTTTTTTTTTTTTTTGGTTTTGGTGATTGAACTCAGAGGCATTCCACCTTTAAGCTATACCCCCAGCCTAATTTTATTTCTTATTTGGAAATAGGGTCTCACTAGGTTGCTGAATCTGGCTTTGAATCTGCAATCCTCCTGTCTCAGCATCCCAAATACTAGGATTACAAGCATGTACCACCATGCCTAGTTATAATCATTATTTTTAATGGTTGCATACCTTACTATTGGTTATTCTACAATTCATATTCACAATTTTCCACATTCCATATTGTTTCAGTTAGGTTCTAAGACAAACCATGTGAAATTTTTAAGCTCCTGATTTTTTTTTTTTCTTCTCTCTTATTTTTTTTTGGCAGTGCTGGGGGATTGAACCCAGGGCTATGTGCATGCCAGGTAAGCACTCTACCACCAAGCTACCTCCTCGGCCCCTAGGCTCCTGATTTTTAGGCTCCTAATATATACTGATTTCCAATCTATAGTTGCATCTACTCTACATAGGAATTTCCATAATTGTTAGTGTTCAAAATATTTTTATCTAATTGAATAGGCCTTTACAGAAACAGTGCATGAGCTATATCAAAATAATTAGAAATCTTTTAAATATAGGGAGCCTGCCAATCAGCATTCTTATCAGTTTAAAAAAAAACTGACATTCTAACCATATGTGGCAGTGCATGCCTATAATCCCGTATGTGGCAGGGCATGCCAAAGCTCCACAGTCCACCTATCAACAATTCAGCAAGACCCTGTCTTAAAATAAAAAGTAAAGGCCAGGCATGGTGGCGCATGCTTGTAATCCCAGTACTTGGGAGGCTGAGACAGGAGGATTGCAGGTTCGAAGCCGGCTCGGCAATTTAGCAAGACCTTCCGCAACTTAGTGAGACCCTGTTTCCACATAAGAAATATAATTGGGCTGGGGGTGTAGCTCAGGGGTAAAATGCCCCTGGCTTCAATCCTCAGTGCCACATACACACACAAAAAAGGAAAAAGGCTGGGGATGTAGCTCAGTGTTACAGCGCCCTGGGTTCAATCCCGAGCACCACAAAAACTCTGACATTCTAATTTAAACATAAATACTTCAGTATCTCAGTGCATCCATGCAGCTTAAATAAGACTGTCCCAAGTCTTGCAGTTCTTGATATCTGTGAGGCCACCTGGCCTTGTCGCAAACCTTTAAAACTTCTGTAAGCAGTTCTGAGCTTACCTAAGTATCCAAAGCAAAATTTGCAATGACCTCAAATATGAAATGCTAATTGAAGTACTTTTTTTCCTCCACTTACCCTCCCTGTCCAGTAACAGGTATTATCTTCACATTTTGTTGTGTATTATCTCCATTTTTCTTTTTGGAATAGTGAATTCCTTGCCACTCCTAAAATGGAACATAAGCATCATTATACTTTGTGTACAAAGCTCAGTCCAAGAGCATTTTCCACTTCAACTCTGAATCATTTACCATTGCTCAAACAATTAGGATAAAAATAGATCCCAATCCCAAACCCTAATTCAGGTCATCTAACAATTCTCCCTTAACATCCAAAGTCTGCCTCCTCCTGAGGTGCTGACAGGTAGGGTCAGTCTAAATATTTGGCTTTGTGTCTTCAGTGATCCTCTGTTGGTGAGGGGGCCTGGGGCTCAGGAGTGAAGAGCCCTCACTGCAGCACCCAGCTGCTTCCTCCTAACTCCACCTGCTGCAATGGAGGAGGGAGCTGGGCCTCAGTTTTAGTTCCTCCAAGTAGGCTGGGGATGATGAGTAACAGCTAGGACTAGGCTCAGGTAGCACAAACCCAGGGCTGCAATGACGTTGGTTGCTCTCTCCTGATCAGACAAAGCTGGAGAGTCTTTCAGGAGGGACGCATAGATGGGGTGAGGAGGACTGTGTGGGCATGACTGTGGTCAGAAAACATTCTTGGGGTGATGAGACTCAGGAATGGAGCTGGGTTTTATTGCCACATCCTGAAAGGTTCTGGATCCCTCCAAGAAGTCACCCTCAAGCTATGGAAATCCCTAAAACTCATCGTAGGCCATGGAACTCCTAGGGTGCTCCACAACTTCCTTGACTTCCAGTGTCCCTCAGGACCTACAGTTGACCTTGGTGAGAAGTGGATCACCATGGAAGCCCTGGTTGCTTAGGTGAAATCTCCTGTCCAGACTCTTAAATAAAGCCAACTCTGAAATCTATGCTTGGGGCATGGCACCCTGTATGCAGATGCCAAAGGTAAGATCTCATCTTCAGATGGCCATGAGAAATTATATCAAAAAGAAGGCAGGATTCTCTAATAAAAGGTAAGGCTGATTGCTGATGTTACCTGACATAATTCTACAAACAATGAACACCAAAAAAGGACTGCATCAGAAACAGCCAGAGAGATCAGCTCCCTGCTTAGCTTGCATGGGAGCAGAAGAGAGGTGTAGAACTGGGCAGGGTGGCATAGGCTTTGAATCCCAGTACTTAGTGAGGCTCTCTGCAACTCAAGTGAGACTTTGTTTTTTAAAAAAAATGGGCTGGGGGTATAGCTCAGAGGTAGAATGCCCTTGGATTTCATCCCCAGTACCAGAAGAAGAAGAAGAAGGAAGAAGGAAGGGAGAAGGGAGGAGGGAGGAAGAAGAGGAGGAGGCGGTGGCGGTGGCAGAAGAGGAGGAGGAGGAGGAGGAGGAGGAGGAGGAGGAGGAGGAGGAGGAGGAAGAGAGGTGTGTGAGCCTCACTCAGGATAGTTCTAAGAGCAGCTCCATCTAGAGAGAGGCCTGTTCCCTGAACTGGCAAGGACTAAACAGATCCCAAGGCAAGAAGAAACAGGCTATTCTCCATATCCATGGACTTACCTGTCCATCTTAGAAGCAGACAGGGTCTAAGAGTTACTTTTGAAACTCACTATCAAAGGATTGTGGTGATATTTGCACAACTATATGAATTTATTAAAACCAATGAATTATATACTTTTTTTTTTTTTGCAATATTGGGGATTGAACCCAGGAGCATTTTGCCTCTGAGCTGCATCCCTAGCCCTATTTTATCTTACTCTGAAAAGGGTCTCCATAGGTTGATGAGAGTCTTACTACTTGCTGAGGCTGTCCTCAAACCTGTGATCCTCCTGTTTCAGACTCCTAAATACTGAGACTACAGGTGTACACCACCATGCCTAGCTGAGTTGTATACTTTAAATGAGTAAACTGTATGGCATGAGAATTACATCTCAAAATAGCTATTATATTAAAGAACAGACAGAAAGAGAAGGGAAAAAAAAAGAAAAAAGAGAAAGATATACAGAACATCAACCCGATCAAACAGACAACACTTCAAAAAATGTATTCAGGATTTTCTTCTCTAGTTCTTTCTGAATAAACAGGCAGGTGACAGATCCTGAGCCAAAGTATTATGGACCCCGACAGTCAAAGCTGCATAGTCCACCCAAAGGAACAGGATGATTCAGTCAATAACTTGGCTTGGATGACAAGAGTTGCCTCTAACTTTTCCAGATGACAAGAGAAACAAAAATACTTAGCCAGGCATGGTGGCACACGCTTGTAATCCCAGTACTTGGGAGGCTGAGACCAGAGGATCTGGGTTTGTGGCCAGCCTCAGCTACTTAGTGAGGCTCTCTGCAACTTAGTGAGACCCTGTTGCAAACTAAAGAATAAAAAATAGGACTGGGGGCGTAGCTGGGAGGTAGAATGTCCCTGGGTTCAATCCCAGTACTGCCACACACAAAAAAAAATTAAAAAATTAAAAAAAATAAATTACTTAGTATAAACCATATTTACTTATCACAAATCAATATATATCACAAGTATCAGAAGTTTTAGTCCCCCCCCCCCAAATAGTAATTGTTACCTTAGAACACTGTCATAAAGACTTGGTTAAGTAATGCATATAAGCTCTTAGCAGAGTCCTGATACATGTCAAACATTAGGTAACTGGCCTGTTTCAGGTACAGATGGCTTTGCACAGGCCTCTTCATGTGAACTCTCTGCAGGAGAGCAGCAGAGGAGTAAGGCCCATGCCTCCCTTTTGTCCAGTACAAACCAGGCACCAAGCTGGGCTTCTCTGATGTAGTCTCTTGGCACCCGCTGCCTTGAAAATTAAGTCATCATCATCCAGCTGTCCTATTCCCAGGGCCAGCACAGTGCTTGCAAATGGTAAACAAACAAGGAACACTTGGGGCTTTTATTTACTGAGCGGCCAAGGTCAACTACAGATTCCTGGCAATCAGGCTAAGGAATCTGAGCTCTACAATGAAGGAGCAACATGACAAAATAACTTAGTAGGACTAATCATGTATTAGTATAGGGTGGACTGAGTAGAGGTGAAGAATCCTGGGACATGGAGACCTAACTGGATTCCGCTACCATGGTGGTGAACAAGGTCAGGGGCAGGCAGTAGACACTCAAAAGTAAGGGGGGAGGGTGGGCTAAGAGACATCAGGGGTGGTTATGGATTTGATGGAGGAGACCAAAGGGCAAGGAAAAAGTAAAAATCATCCCAGAGCTGGGTGGCGCATGCTTGTAATTCAGGTACTTGACAGGCTGGGCAGGAAGATCACAGGTTCAGGGCCAGTCTCAGCAATTTAGTGAGGCCCTCTGCAACTTAGTGGGACCCTGTTTCAAAATAAAGAATAAAATAAGACTGGGGTATAGCTTGGAGGTAGAATGCCCCTGGATTCCATCCCCAGTACCACCACCACCACCAAAAAAAAATCATTCCAGGACTCTAGGCCAAGGCAATTGAGAGGATGATCCGTTAACAGAAGGTAGGGGCTGGTAGAGACACTGAGATTTGAGGGATGAGAGAAAAATCACAGTTAAGACAATTTAATGCAGTATGCTAGTGCACACCTATAATCTCAGTGCTTGTGGGGCTGAGACAAGAGGACCACAGGTTGGCGGCCAATGTCAGTAATTTAGCAAGGCCCTCTGCAACTTATTGAGATCATTTCAAAATTTAAAAAAAAAAAAAAAAAAAAAAAAGGGAAAGCATAGGGTCAGCCCCACACACCATATATACACACAAAAAGGCAAAATTTTTACATACTTAATAAATGTATTTAGCTGGGCGTGTTGGTGCACTCTTACAATCCCAGTACTTAGGAGGTTGAGAGGAGGATCACAGGTTTGAGGACAGTCTCAACAAGTAGTGAGACTTGCATCATAAAAAAAAAAAAAAAATAAGGCTGAGGGTGTAGCTCAGAGGTAGAATGCCCCTGGGTTTGATCTCCAGTACTACAAAAATAAACTTTAGCTGGGCATGGTGGTCCACGCTTGTAATCCCAGTACTTGAGAGGTTGAGACCGGAGGATTCGTGTTCGAGGCCGAGTGAGGGCCTCCGCAACTTATTGAGACCCTGTTTCAAAATAAAGAATGAATAATAAAAAAAAAAAAAAAAATAGGACTGGGGATGTAGCCCAGAGGCAAATGCCCCTGAGTCCCTGAGTTCAATCCCTAGTACTGAAAAAAAAGTATTTAATAAATTTATTCAGTAAAAGTATTTTTGAATAAATAGGCCCTCTGCAACTTAGTGAGACCTTGAGCCGGGCATGGTGGCGCACGCTTGTAATCCCAGCATTCAGGAGGCTGAGACCGGAGGATCCAGGTTCGCGGCCAGCCTTAGCTACCTAGTGAGGCACTCCGCAACTTAGTGAGACTCGGTTTCAAATTAAAGAATAAAAAATAGGGCTGGGGGTATAGCTCAGAGGTAGAACGCCCCTGAGTTCAATCCCTAGTACCGCAAAAAAAAAAAAAGTAAGAATCTATATTTTGCTCTTCTTTCTATGCCAGAATCCAGCACAGTGCCTGACATGCAGCAAGCATTTAAAAGGTCAATGAACAACTGAGGCTACAGAATTGCTGGGTTCAGATGTGCTCCAAGAATGTGCTGCCTCATTGGTAACTCTTCCCCAGAACCATGTGCCAGCATCTATCACTTAGAAGAGCAACTTATTCACTTACCACAAAGATAAAAACAATGATTTTAAGTGTCAATTCAAGTTATTCTGCTTACTGGCTAATATCATATACTTTCTTGGCCTTAGTTTCCTCATCTGCAAAATGGGGGGTGGTATTGAGAACCGTATTATTCACATTACCTACCCTCCCCAGGTCTGCCAGGAGAGTAAGACTGAAATGTCTTGGGAACGTAGTGCTCAGCAAACACTGAATCTTCCTTTCCTTTTCATTAGGTCAAAGTGACAAAGGTGCTGACTCCACTTACCTTGCCTAACCTGATGCATGAGTTTAAAGTATCCAGCAAGTCAGCCTTTTTTTCATTTATAGGCACTTCTGCTAACTCCTTCCCTATTAATTCACCTGCCTGATAGCCCATTGTTGTTTCAAATGCAGGATTTGCATACTGGGGAGAGACAAAAGAAAAAACATTGAGTAAATTAAAAGACATTTTGAAAAGAGAGGGTCTACATAAGCACTTGTTTTTACCCCAGAAAGCCCAGGAGACTAAACTTCACCACGGGGTTTTAAAGCCACAAGAATAGTTCAACCCCAGGATTCTAGAGCCCTGAGAAGAGTGCTATCTGGCTGGGCTTTCTGCTGTGGTAGCAGGCCCACTCCCACTTCAGCAAGGACACCTACTCCAAGACAAACCAAGGGCCGCTTACAATGAAACAGAGCATCAGACTGGAATGTGAAACACCCGGGTTGTACTCCCCTCTCCAAGTGCTGCTGGACTTCTGCAAGTCACTAAGCCAGGCGAGTCTTGGTCTGCTCACCTAGTAAGGGGAGTCAAATACTTATCTTGCCTCTCTGATGGGATTCAAATAAAAATGTGGGTGGAAAGCAGACTGTGAACTAGGAACTGTTTACAAATATAATGCTTTATGGTTAAGTTTAAAAGAGGGCTGTAAGACAAGTAAAAACATGTGGAAAGCTGTGCCTGTGTTGATAATGATGATGATGATAAAAACAGTAACTGATACTATTTATCAGGATCTGTTCTCTTTGCTAGGACACTACAGTAAGCACTTCACACACATAAACTCCTTTAGTACTCAGAACAGCCTTACAAAATGTAGTGGTTATTGTTATTAATATCATTCCTATCTGTATAGATGAGAGAGCAGAGCTGGCTGGATTAAGGAACTTGCCCAAAGTTGCTCAGCTGAGGCAGATGGGAACTAAAGACTGCACCCTCAACCACTGGCTTGTGTTGCCTCTCAGAGCAACAGCTCCCAAATGTCAGCACCAACAACAGAGTCACAGGTTGGGCCAGGTGTGGTGGTGTATGTCTCTAATCCCAGTATTTGGGAGGCTGAGACAAGAGGGTTGCAGTTTCAACACCAGCCTCAGCAATAGTGAGACTATCAGTAACCTACTGAGACCCTGTTTCAAAATATAAAATAAAAAGGGCTGGAGGTGTAGCTCAGAGGTAGAATACCCCAGTACCTTAAGAAATAAATACAGTGAGGGATTAGGGTGCCTAGAAGTAAAAACAAAGTGAAGCCAATTTTTGAACAAGAGGAATGTTTCTCTGACACAACTCCCTTTCTTGCTGTTACCCAAAGAATAAGTCATGTTATCTCAAGTCACTCTTATAAGCCCACTTTGCTGATAATGGGAGTTTATTCTGTAATTACTAAGTCTCTTATTTTTTACCTTTTTAGTTATTTATAGTAAGGTTTTACGAATGTAAACTACCTTCATAAACAGTAAGGTGTAAGAACAGTAAAGAAGACTGGGAGGTCTCATGATCATAGCATCCCTCTGCAGTGGTTCTCCTCTCCCAAGCAATAATCCTTCTGAATACAAGTCTCTCCTTGCAGGGTATGGTGGCACATGCCTGTAACCTCAGCTGCTCAGGAGGCTGAGGCAGGAGGACTGCAAGTTAGAGGCCAGTCTGGGCAATTTAGTGAAACTATTGTCTCAAAATAAAAAATAAAAAGTGCTAGGGAAGCTGGCATGGGGGCACACCTGCAATCCCAGTTCTTGGGAGGCTGAGACAGGAGGATAGCCTCAGCAAGTAGGTTCAAGGACAGCCTCAGCAAGTAATGAGACCCTCATCAACCTAGCAAGACCCTGTTTCAAAATAAAAACACAAAAAAAGTCAGTCATGGTGGCGCATACTTGTAATCCCAGTACTTGGGAGGCTGAGACAAGAGGATCACAGGTTCGTGGCCAGCCTCAGCTACTTAGTGAGGCCCTCTGCAACTTAGTGAGACCCTGTTTCAAAACAAAGAATAAAAAATGGGGCTGGGAGTACAGTTTGGAGGAAGAATGCCCCTGGGCTTAACCCTGAGTTCTAACAAACAAACAAATAGGGCTGGGGTTATAGCTCAAAGGAAGAATGCCCCTGGATTTAATCTCCAGTACAACACACACACACACACACACACACACACACACACACACACACGAATACCGGCGCGGCTAGATGTAACTCAGTGGTAGAACACTCTCCTGGGTTTAATCTCCAATCTGGGGGGGGGGGGGGAAACGTCTCTCTGCTACACACACACACACACACACACACACAAAAGCAAGAAATAATGAATGCAAATAAGGTATTTCTACACTTTCTAGTACCATAAGTAATATTGGTATTTTTCTTATCCAGATAGCTTATTTTAAATTAAATATTTTATTGATTTTGTTCTTATAATCCCCTAAGGAAAAACTGGGTCTCCTGAACTTAAAAGAAAACAAAAATCATATTGAAGGGGTTCAATCCTAAAATGAGGACAAATAAAACAAGAAATCCAGAAGGACAAAATTTTCAAAGTAACAAACCTGTATAATGTGGTCTTCACTTGTAATTTGAATTGCTTCTTGACTTTTCTCTAATGCAGCGAATACTGAGTTACAAGCCCTATATGGGTAGAAACAAAAGGGCTGATTAATGTAAGTACTATCAAATCTAATACGATCTTGAGGTCTAACATTAGCTTATTTAAGTGTGTTTTTCTTTGATTTACAAAGGTAATGTATGAGCTGGGCGTGGTGGCGCACGCTTGTAATGCCAGTACTTGGGAGGCTGAGATGGGAGGATCCAGGTTTGTGGCCAGTCTCAGCTACCTAGTGAGGCCCTCCGCAACTTAGTGAGACCCTGTTTCAAAATAAAGAATAAAAAATTGGGCTGGGAGTGTAGCTTGGTGTTAGAATGCCCCTGGGTTCCATCTCTAGTACTACTAAATAAATAAATAAATAAATGTAATATATGTTCATTCAAGAAAAGGAAGGGGAAAATATTTAGAAGCATAAAGAAGGCACCCTCTGCAGCCCTGGCCTCAGGATTATCATCACATTACTGTTGTATCTTTCCTTCCAGTGTGAAGAGGCAGTGGGCCAGGGTCAAATCACAGCTTGTAGTGGTTATGGGATCCTGGGCAAGTGGCTGAACTCCTAGAGCATCACTTCTCAATACCGAAGAGTTCATGTCAGGATGAAATGAGAGATTATAGTTAAAAATGCCACACAGAGCCTGGCAGAAAGGTGGCTGCCAACCATTTATAGCTTTAATGCTAAACAAATTACTTTCACAAAAGTGGGAAGCTTTGCTCTCTGCTATACTGTGAGCATTTACCATGTCCTTAGTATTTGAAAACACTTTTTAATTAAAAAAGAAAGAAATGTTTATTGACAAACATTAGAAAATACAGATAAATAAATGAGATAGCATGTCACTCCACTAGAATAACAAAAAAGACAAGTAATAACGAGTGCTGATAAGAAAGCTTCACACACTGTTGGGGATATAAAGTAGTGCAACCCCGTTTTTGGAAAATAGTCTGGAAGTTACTCAAATGATAAAACGATCACCATGTGATTCACCTACTTCAATACTAGGAACCTAACAGAAATCAAAATATATATCCATACAAAAACTTGTTATTGCATCATTATTCCTAACAGTCAGCAAGTATAAAGAGCCCAAATGACTCTCACTGAAGCATGGATAAGTAAAATATGGCATATCCATAATGGAATATTGTGCAGACATAAACAAATAAAATCTGTATGTCTATACATATGACACTATATATAGTGCCGTAAGTAGTGTGTGTGTTAGCATGTATGAACCTTGAAAACATTATTTTTATAAGTGAAAGAATCCAGTCACAGAGGACTGCATATTATATGATTCCACTTATATGAAATGTCCAGAAGAGACAAATCTACAGAGATAGAAAGTAGATTAGTGGCCTAGGGCTGAGGTTAATACAAATGTTCTAAAATTGTGATGATGGGTGTACAACTCTGTGAATATAATAAAGCCATTAAATCATGCACTTTAAATAGGTGCACTGTATGGTATGTGGGTTTTATCTCAATAAAACTATTTAAAAATAAGTGAAATCAGCCAAGCGTGGTGGCGCACACTTGTAATCCCAGCATTCGGGAGGCCGAGACTGGAGGATCCGGGTTCGCAGCCAGCCTCAGCTACCTAGTGAGGCCCTGTTTCAAAATAAAGAATAAAAAATAGGGCTGGGGGTGTAGCTTGGAGGTAGAATACCCCTGAGTTCAACCCCCAGTACCACACACACACACACAAAAGTGAGATTAAAACATCTTGAAATTTCAACACTTGGACATATCAACTGGTGTTCCAGGCATGGCCTTATATAAATATGTGTGTAATTTATATGCATTTTTATAAAAATAGAATTATACGCTATAGTTTTTAATCTGCTTTTCTCACTGAACATACATTAATATCAGTCTGTATCAGTAATTGCGTTTTTGTTGTTGTTTTTTGTAGTAATGGGGATTGAACCCAGGAGCATTCTACCTCTGAGCTATACCCCCCAGCCCTATATTTTTATTCTTTATTTTGAAACAGGGTCTCACTAAGTTATGGAGGGCCACACTAAGTAGCTGAGGCTGGCTGCAAACCTGTGATCCTCCTGTCTCAGCCTCCCAAGTACTGGGATTACAAGTGTGTGCCTCCACACCCAGCTAGTAATTACAATTCTTTAACCTCACTGGGGATTGAGCCCAAGGCCTCCCACATGTTAGGCAAGTGCTGTACCACTAAGGTACATCCCTAGAATTTTCATCTTTATTTTGAGACAGGGTCTCACTAATTTGCCCGGCCTGCCCTCAAACTTGAGATCCTCCTGCCTTAGCCTCCCAAGTAGCTGAAATTAAGAACATACGACACCATGCCTGGCTTACCATCATTTTAAATAATCATATTCTATGGTTTATATCATAATTTATTCAACCAATCCCCTATAATTAGACATGTTCATTGCTTTGGGGCTTTTTTTTACCCCCCCCTTTGTCTAGGGGATCTCCCAAAGAATTACTAAATGGTTCTCTTGCCTCAGAAGTTTAAAAACAAAAACACACACAAAAAAATTGGCTGCTTTTTCATTAAATACAGAGATAATAATAAGTAAATTGTAAATTTTAAGAATAATAATGGCCTAGTCGGGCATGGTGGTACATGCCTATAACTCCAGTACTTGGGAGGCTGAGATGGGAAGACTGCAGGTTCGAGGCCAGCCCCAGCAACTTTGTGAGACTCTCAACAACTAAGTGAGATCCTGTTTTAAAACAAACAAACAAACAAACAAAAAATAGAGCTAGAGGTATAGCTCAGAGGTAGCATGCCCCTGGGTTCAAACCTAGTACCATATTTAAAAAAAAAAAAAAAAAAAAAGAGTAACACTGGCCAGATGAGGTGGCACACACCAGTAATCCTAGCTACTCCAGAGGCTAAGTGAGGCAGGAGGATAACAAGTTTGAGGCCTGCCTTGACAACTTAGTGAGACTCTGTCTCAAAATAAAATAAAAAGGGCTGAGGATGTAGTTTAGTGGTAGCTAGTGTTTGGCCCTGGGTTCGATCCCATGCTGTAAAAACAAACAAACAATTCTTGGTATTACTAAACTCTCTTTGCTAAACAAAATAAAACAGCTCAGCAATTAAAAATTCACTTCTTAGCCGGGCGTGGTGGCGCGCGCTTGTAATCCCAGCATTCGGGAGGCTGAGACCGGAGGATCCGGGTTCACGGCCAGCCTCAGCTACCTAGTGAGGCACTCGTAACTTAGTGAGACTCGGTTTCAAAATAAAGAATAAAAAATAGGGCTGGGGGTATAGCTCGGAGGTAGAATGCCTCTGAGTTCAATCCCCAGTACCACAAAAAAAAAAAAATTCACTTCTTTTAGCATACAAAAAAATCAGGAGATGGTGTGTGAATTATACCTCTTTTAAAGCTGTTATTAAAAACAAAAACAAAAAAGCAATGAGAAATAAATTACCACTTCTGATGGAATAAGCTCGGGGGGGGGGAGAGGGGGGGAGAGAGAGAGAGAGAGAGAGAGAGAGAGAGAGAGAAAGAGAGAGAGATCGATCCATAAGAAGCCCTACTGGGTTTTATTCTTTTTTACCTTTTGCAGATCCAGTATTTTTAAAATGTTATATATAATTTTCATTTTCTTTTTTTTTGTACTGAGGATTGAACCCAGAGATATTCTACCTCCAAGCTCCACCCCCTGCCTGATTTTATTTCTTATTTGGAAATGGGGTCTCACTAGGCAGCCTCCCAAGTACTGAGATTATGAGAGTGTGTCACCACGTCTGGCTCATGTGCATTTTTTATTACTAGTGTGGCTGAACAAATTTTCTTATTTATTGGCCATTAATATCTCTTGTAAACTGCTTGTGCATGTCTTTTTTTTTTTTTTTTTTTTTTTTCCTCAGTACTGGGGATTGAACACAGGGACATTCTACCTCCAAAGCTACACCCCAGCCCAATTTTTTATTCTTTATTTTTTGAAACTGGGTCTCACTAAGCTTTGGAGGGCCTCACTACATAGCTGAGGCTGGCAGTGAACCCGCGATCTTCCTATCTCAGCCTCCCAAGTACTGGGATTACAAGTGTGTGCCACCAGGCCTGGCTGAGTGTTTCCATTTTTAATTGATTAATGAAAGCTTGTCATTTGTCTAAATTTTTAAAATTATTTCAGATTTTTGTCTTTTTTAAACTATAGGTAACTTTTTTTTTGTAGTACTGGGGATGAAACCCGGGGGCAGTCTACCTCCGAGTTATAGCCTCAGCCCTATTTTTTTATTCTTTATTTTGAAACAGGGTCTCACTAAGTTGCAGAGTGCCTCACTAGATTGCTGAGGCTGGCTGCAAACCCGGATCCTCCAGTCTCAGCCTCCCAAATGCTGGGATTACAAGCGTGCGCCACCATGCCCGGCTAACTATAGGTAATTTTAATATTTTTATGTTGTCTAACTTGATTCTTTTCCTTTACAGAATCTAGCTTTTATGTAATGCTTAGTTTAAGACTTCATTACTACCCACGAATGTCCACTTACACTTTTTAGCACTTATGTGGCTCTACTTTTTTACATTTAAGTCTTTAATTCATTGGAATTTATTTTTGAGTAGAGTATGAGATCTATATACAACTTAATGTTCTCATGATCCTACTCACTGAAAAGTCCACCCTTTCTCATGTTGATCTGAAGTGTCATGTTGATTATATATTAAATCCTTAAATATACTCTTCTATTTCTAGACATTATATTCTAGTTTACTGATCTGGCAGTAATACAGCACGTTATGGCTTTCTAGTATCTGGAGCAACAGGTCCCTGTTTCTCCCAAGTTTCTAGGCCCACATTTCCTTTCCTTTCATCTTTTTCTCTCCCTTTTTTTTTTTTTTTTTGCGGTACTGGGGATTGAACTCAGGGGCATTCTACCTCCGAGCTATACCCCCAGCCCTATTTTTTTTTTTATTCTTTATTTTGAAACCGAGTCTCACTAAGTTGTGGAGTGCCTCACTAGGTAGCTGAGGCTGGCCGCGAACCCGGATCCTCCGGTCTCAGCCTCCCGAATGCTGGGATTACA
>PVLC010020464.1:0-29220 GCA_004027655.1 Graphiurus murinus | reverse complement strand
AATCCCAGCATTCGGGAGGCTGAGACCGGAGGATCCGGGTTCGCGGCCAGCCTCAGCTACCTAGTGAGGCACTCCGCAACTTAGTGAGACTCGGTTTCAAAATAAAGAATAAAAAAATAGGGCTGGGGGTGTAGCTCGGAGGTAGAGTGCCCCTGAGTTCAATCTCCAGTACCGCAAAAAAAAAAAAAAAAAAAAAAAAAAAAAAGAAGGCACCATCCCCAGGACTGATAGTTCCCTCCTTAGCCATACAGCGCCTCTAACAGACGGCTAAGTGGAAACAGAGTTCTTTTAGCAAAGGAGAGGATAGCTGTGTCACGGAGTGGTGACTAAATCGTGGACATTCTCAGTGTGAGAACTCCATATTAACACAGCCCCAGAGGCTCACAGGCATGTCCTCTCTTCACAAAGTAGCCAGCAGCCTGATTTTATGAAGGAAAAAACAGTAGCATCCACAGAAGGAAAAATTGCATCATGTAGCAATTCTAAACTACTTGTTCAGAGTAGTGATGACATTTGGGGTACCCAGAAGTCACATTATGCCTGGGGACCCAGCTGTGCCTGGATCTGGACCCAGGCCTTAGGCCAGGGAGATGGCAAATGGCAAATGGAAGCAAATAACACTTTCATTTTAACTGGATCCAGGACCAACCCTCATGGCAGAGAACTCTGAAGCAGATAGGGCTACATGAACACTCCTTTAATTAAAAGCTGATAAGCCTAATGTGGCTTCAGACCAAATTCGTCTAACCCAGAGTAGCTGCATGGAGAAAGTAACAGCAAGATCCAAGGACAGCTTAGTATCACGCCAACTGCGGCTCTTAGATGTCTGTCAGTCTCCCTGCTCGAGTGAGAGGATAAGCTGCGTGCTCTAAAATGGCACCCATCAGCCTCGTGTGGCTTTTGCTGAGGGCCTTGCTAAGTTGCTAAGGCTGGTCACAAACCTGTGATCCTCCTGTCTCAGCCTCCCAAATACTGGGATTACAAGCATGTGCCACCCCAACTGGCTGAGTGTGCCTCTTATAGAAATGAACTTTAATTAAAACTTAGGCCCCCACACTACCCATATATCATGTTCAAAAGCTGTATGTGGCTCATGTCTACCATATTGGATAGCACAGAATTGGAACATTTCCACTTCACCAGAACTTGTACTAGGACAGTGCTGGATGGCCTTTACCACTTCAGTTCCACAAAAGGGAAACAGGAAAAATACCAAGCTCCCCACCCCAGCGGCACAGGGGAGGAGACAGCAAACCTGCCAGTGTTTCTTGCCATTTAATGTGCTGGTAACTCCAACTCCTGACCATGGCCCAAGTCATACCTGGAGCCAGCCCTACGTTCTCTTCCTCTTTCCTGGAACTGGATCTAAGGGTTTGTGGTGAGCTGGGAAATAGCCTTTTGCCTACGAAGTAGGTGGTTACATGGTCATTTACAAGTGTGCTTTCTTTCTGCTATCCATGGTCCATGAAATAATGTGGTATTTCCAAATCACATGTGATGCTTTCTCCAGGAGACCAGATACATCTGAGACAGAAGAAGCCACGACCCCATGTCCATTCTGTGAATTTCTTCTCCCAGAGTGCGAACTCCTGTGTCCTGGATGTAAAAACAACATCCCCTACTGCATTGTGACAGTAAGTTGCTTTATATAACTTCCCTTTTCATTTGAATACTTGATGTGTCAACAATCCTATCCCTCAGACTCCCTACAAAACTTACCATATAAACTCATGGTCAACAAAGTTGAAAGTTATATTCAAAGGAATGTAAGAATGTAGGCAAAGGCACTATCTAGAAGGTGCTTGGAGGCAGAAGGGCAGACCTGGGGACCTAAGTTCCTTGGGCTCAAATCCTTGGTCCGCCACCTACTGGCTGCATAACTTAGTGCAGTTTCTCACCTTGCTAGGTCCAGCTGTCACAGCACCTTCCTACTGCGCTCAACTGATGGGTGGTATAACAGGGAGGAGGCCCCAGGGCAACACCCGGCATGCTGCAGTATTTCACAAGTGGGAGTTTTTATTAATTTGAATATGAACTCCTGCTATCAGAAAACTTTAAAACATCAAATTATTTTTCAACCACTGGGCTGATATTAAAGGAAAATAAAGTTGGGTGATGGTTTTAAAAAAGTTGAAGATTAGCCGGGCGTGGTGGCGCACGCTTGTAATCCCAGCATTCGGGAGGCTGAGACCGGAGGATTCGGGTTCGAGGCCAGCCTCAGCTACCTAGTGAGGCACTCCGCATCTTAGTGAGACTCGGTTTCAAAATAAAGAATAAAAAATAGGGCTGGGGGTATAGCTCGGAGGTAGAATGCCCCTGTGTTCAATCCCCAGTACCGCCAAAAAAAAAAAAAAAAAAAAAAGTTGAAGATTAGTCCTTAAACCTGAATCTGATAAGTAAAACCTAGCGTTCATACTTTTGATAACATCTCTTTCTAGGCAGTTACCCACCTATGTGATATAGCAATAATTTAATAATTTAGAGGCCTGGCTTCTAACTGTAATTCAGTTATTAAAATTGAGTAATACTGGATTTTTAAAAAATAAAAATGAATTCTACTCTTAATGTCCTGTCTCCAGGGTCGGCATATGTTGAAAGATGATTGGACAGTGTGTCCGCATTGTGAATTTCCTGCACTATACTCAGAATTTAAGATGTAAGTGTGCATCCTTTCACTCAGCCACACAAATTTACCCAAAAACGGACCTTTCATTCTACGATGCCTTTATTATAAAGTCTCCTTATTTCTTCATGTTGCTAAAGACCCAACTGTCTTCTTGGAAGAACCTTCTATGCCTTTTGAGAACATTATCCTTAAGAGGATCTTGCATGAGAATGAATATTTCTAATTCTTAGATCACTTGATGAAGCCAGGCGCGGTGGTACACGCCCGTAATCCCAATACTTGGGAGGCTGAGACAGGAGAATCACAGGTTCAAGGCCAGACTCAGCAACTTAGCAAAACCCCTGTTTCACAAAAAAATAAATAAAAAGGGCTAGGTGGTAGAATGCCCTTGGGTTCAATCCTCAGTACCAAATTGCATCATGAACCTGTATTAAGAGGTGTAGACAGCCAGGCATGGTGGTGTACACTTGTTATCCTAGTACTTAGGAGGCTGAGACAGGAGGATCACTGGTTCAAGGCCAGCCTCAATTACTTAGTGAGGCCCTCTGCAACTTAGACCCTGTTTCAAAATAAAGAATAAAATCAGCCGGGTGTGGTGGCATTTGGGAGGCTGAGACTGGAGGATCCGGTTCACGGCCAGCCTCAGCTACCTAGTGAGGCACTCCACAACTTAGTGAGACCCTGTTTCAAAATAAAGAATAAAAAATAGGGCTGGGGGTGCAACTCAGAGGTAGAATGCCTCTGAGTTCAATCCCCAGTACCACAAAAAAATAAAATAAAATAAAATAAAAAGGTAGACAATAGTTGTTTTTCACCCCAAAGTAAAGGAAGATTGTATATTAACTTACTCTGCATTTCCCTCCCCTAAACAGCATGTTAAACACTGAAAACACATGTCCTATGTGTTCAGAAAGATTAAACTCTGCTCAACTGAAACACATTCCAGACTGTACCAAGTACCTGCGGACAGAGATGGAATAGTGAGCAGCGCACGCGGGTGAGTGCCAGACCTCCTGCTCATGCTCCACACACTCCAGGGCACCGAGCTCGAGTGCACGCACACTGCACAGGGAGGCAGGAAATGTCTCTGGCTCAGAAGCCTCAAGCCCTGCTCAATAGTCAAGAGTCTTTTACTAGAAGGAAAAATGTCTAGCATAATTAACCCGACACAGCATCTCACACTTAACCTTGTCTCTGTCCTTGTCGCTCTACAAATGGCAGCTCTGTCCATCCAGTTAGGACATAAACCAGAATGTTGCCGTGACTCTCGCCCTAATTCCCCAGGCCCCACCTGTCTAATTCCAGTCTATCTAGTCCCCTTCATACACCCTCCAATGGCGCTGCGATCTGTACCAGGCTGTCTGAGCTGGCTCAGCCTCCTCCTCCTGCTCACCAGGCAACAGCCCCACTGGCCTCTTCACTGTTGTCAAACACTCGTCCACAGGGGCTGCACCACCTTACGTTTCCACCAGCAATGTAGTTTCTTTTTCTCCTCATCCCCAACAATACCTGTCACCGTCTGCCTTTTTTTAGTCATCCTATTGGGTGTTTAGTGATATTTCACTTTGGTCTTGATTTACGTTCCTGACGGCTAATGATATGAACAATCTTTTCCCATGCTTGCTGGCCATTTGTCTTATTTCTTTGAAGATAAATATACAAGTCCTTCATTCGCTTTTTTTTTTTTTTTTTTTTTTTTTTTTTTTTTTTTTTTTTTTTTTTTTTGCGGTACTGGGGATGGAACTCAGGGGCATTTTACCTCCGAGCTATACCCCCAGCCCTATTTTTTATTCTTTATTTTGAAACCGGGTCTCACTAAGTTGCAGAGTGCCTCACTAAGCAGCTGAGGCTGGCTGCGAACCCGGATCCTCCGGTCTCAGCCTCCTGACTTCATTCACTTTTAATTGGATTCCTTTTGTTGTTCTTCATATATTCTAGATACAAGTCTTAATGAGAAATATGATTTGCAAGTATTTTCTCTGTGAATTTCTTCACTTTAATATTTGTGGCACAAAAAGTTCATTTTGATGAATTCCAATTTATTTTTTCTTTGCCTGCTAGTACTTTTGGTATCATATCTAAAAAATGATTTCTAATCCAAGGTCATCAAGGTTTACACTTGTGTTTCTTTCCTGGAGTTCACAGTTGTCACTCTTACACTGTCTTTGATACGTAAGTATATGGTGTGAGACAAGAGTTCAACTTCCTTCTTTTGCATGTAGATACCTAGTTGTCTCAGCACCATTTGTTGAAAACACTATTCTATCTATGCTGGCACTGAGTTGTTCTCTTTTTGAGCTGTCAAAAGTCCTTTACTTATTCTAGATGCAAGTTCTTCATCAAACATGTTTTGAAAATATTTTCTCCCACTCTGTGGCCTTTTCTGAAAGGTGGCTTTGGATGAGATTGTCATGAAACTCATTTCTGCTTCCTGTGTCCTATCGTGTGTGTGTGTATGTATGTATATTTATTTGTATATGTGGTACTGAGGATTGAACTCAGGGGCATTCTACCTCCAAGCTACACTTCTAGCCCTATTTTATTTTTATTTTGAAACAGGGTCTCACTAGGTTGATGAGAGTCTCATTACTTGCTGAGGCTCTCACCCTCCCAAGTACTGGGATTATAGGTATGCACCACAAGGCCCAGCTCCGTGCCCTATCTTTAAAAATAAAAAAGAAACCTACTCAAGTTAGGAACATAATTTTGTTTGGCTGTAGAAGCTTTAGATCTGTGACATCCTGAAATATGTTTACAGTGTGTGAGGGGGGATTGTTTTGTTTTCTCAAGTAAGATATACAATCTCCAGCACCACTTGTTTAAGTCTTTCCTCATTGAAGTGCTTGGGTACTCTACCTAATTGAAAATCAATTGGGTTTTAAGTATGCTTCTGTTTATGGACCCTCTCTTCTTTATAACTGATGATGTATTTGTTCCATAGTTTAATACTAAACTGTCTTCATTACTATAGTTTACAGTGGTATCTTAAAGTCCTGTATGCTCCAACTTGCCTACCTAGGATAAATGCCTTTTGATTAATTAAAAGTCAGCTGACTGGGGACCTTAACTATAGCTACAGAATCCCTTCATCTTTTTCAGATAATATAGCCTGATATGGTCATTATCCGTCATAATCACAGGCCTTCCTCATACTTCAGAGGAAAGTACCACAAAGGATGTGTACACTGGGGGTGGGCATCAGTGATTCAGTAGATCATTTTGGGTAGAACTGACATTTTTAACAATATATTATTCGTTGATCTGTTAATGTATCTCCAAATTTATTTCAATCTTCTAAATTCCTCTATATTTTATAATTGTCAGTACAGAAGTCTTTCATTTATTTTTCTTTTAATCAATCTCAGTAATACTTTGACAGTAAACCATGAGTTTCAGCTAAATGAGTTTCTGTAACAGTATACTGAATGTGATTATCTCTATTAACTCATAACAAGACTTAATCTTTGATTCCAGGCAGGTTTAATCCACAAACTTCCTTAGCAAATCATGTAATCTTTATTGTGGAAGGACCATTCAATTTATTTGTGTTTAATTTTTTTACCACGCCAGTGGCAAAGTTCATATAATTTGGTAGGCATTATAAAAAAGTAGAATAGAACGCTATGTTGTCCTTAATATCTCAGAGTGACGATATAAACACATTTTGTAATCCACAATAAGTTGCTAATTCCTGTTTTGTTTTTGTGGTGCTGAGATGGAACCTAGGGGCCTTCTACCTCTGGGCTATACCCCCCAGCCCTACTTTTTATTTGGAAAGAGAATCTTGCTAAGTCGCTGAGAGCCTCTCTAAGTTGCTGAGGCTGGCTTCAAACTTGTGATCCTCCTGCCTCAGTCTCCCAAGTACTGGAATTTAGGTGTGTGCCACCATTCCTGATTAAACTTCTAAATTTTAATGATTTTTTTTTTCTTTGAGGTACTGGGGATGGAATCCAGGGGCCTTCTACCTCTGAGCTACACCCCTAGACCTATTTTATCTTTTATTTGGAAACAGGGTCTCACTAAGTTGCAGAGAGCCTCACTAAGTAGCTGAGGCAGGCCTCGAACCTGGATCCTCTGGTCTCAGCCTCCCACGTACTGGGATTACAAGCGTGCGCCACCATGCCTGGCTTTTAATGAATTTTTTAATGTATTAAATCAAAGAACAAATATAAAGTACATTAGAGTGTAACTGTTACAGCTAAACTTTGACACTGTTCCTGATAGGACCCTTATCATAAGCAAACTCCCAAATATTTCATTTTTTCTATCTAACTTAATTTTAACTCTTACCATTTTTTGGGGGGGGCAGTACTGGGGATTGAACTCAGGGGCATTATACCTCCGAGCTATACCCCCAGCCCTATTTTTTATTCTTTATTTGAAACCGAGTCTCACTAAGTTGCGGAGTGCCTCACTAGGTAGCTGAGGCTGGCCGCGAACCCGGATCCTCTGGTCTCAGCCTCCCAAATGTTGGGATTACAAGAGTGCGCCACCATGGCCGGCTTAACCCTTACCATTTTAGCATGTCTTTGGAGATGCTCTGCAAAGTAATCTCTTGATTTCTTTTTAATATTCATGGCTTTTGAAAAGAAACTGAATTTCAGTCTTTTGTTAAACTTACTCTTAAGGAAACAGATTCCTTACGTGTTTTCATTTTCCATTTGTTTATGTGGGGAAATGCAGTTGGTGTGGGGGGGGCGGTACTGGGGAGAGGGTTGGGGCTCTACCTCTGAGCCACATCCACAGCCCTATTTTATTTTTTAGTTTGAAACAGGGTTTCACTAAGATGCTGAGAGTCTCAGTATATTGTCAAGGCTGTCCTCGAACCTGTGATCCTCCTGTCTCACTCAGCCTCCCAAGTACTGGGGTTACAAGTGTGCGCCACCACACCTGGCCAGGTTTTTATATATTGACTTTGCACCCTAAGTTCATTTTTTATGTCTAGTAGTCAGACTGTAAATTTCTTCAGATTTTCTATTGTAAATAATCATGTCTACAAAGGAAAAAAGTGACTTTCTACTCTTCATGACTTTTCTTTCTTCCCATACTGCATTAACGAGGCTCTCCAATAAAAGGTTGTATGAAAGTAGTCAACACCTTTGTCTTGTTCCTATGTGGGTAGGCAATTTAGTATTCACTATAGTAATGTTTAGCTTTTTCAAATACAAATTTGCTGCTGGCTTTCTGTCTTTATTTTCCTTAATTTTTTTAAAGGACATTTTCATCTGATATGGAATTTTTTTTTTTTCTTAAAGCATTTAAAAGATTTGTCTCCAATGTGAAACACCATTGTTGCCTTGTATATACCATTTTCTCTGTGGCTACTGTCAAAACATTCTCTTTTAGTTTTTGGAATTTTGATTATTTGACAAAGTATGGGTTTTTGTTTTTTAATTCACCTTGGGATTTTCTTGATTTCTTGGATCTGTATATTTGTATTTTTTTCATCAATTTGGAAATTCGGGGCCATTACTTTTTAAAATAGTTTTTGTATCCCTTTCTATTCATTCTAGGATTCTACTTGTATCTGGTATCTTGATATCCACAGGTTACTAGAATTCTTTCATTTTTACCTTTTTCTCTCTCAATATTTATTTTGATCTACATTCATGTTCACTTTCTAGGAAAAATTATTTCAAGTCTGTACTTTTCAGTTATATATATATATAACTGAAACATATATATATGTTCATGTTTTTTTTAGATTCTATTTTTCTGAGTTCCCACATCTATCATTCCTTATGACCATATTTCCCTTTAACCTATTTTTGAACCTATTTTTAAATAGCTGCTTTAAAGTCCTTGACTGTTATTTCAGTATTTGTATCATCTGAGGATCACTTTCTATTTTCTTCTCCTGATTATTTGGCACATTTTCCTATTTAATGTTAATATATTACTAAATGGGGGCAACAATACCTATTATATACATATACACACACACACACACACATATATATATACACACATACACATACACACACACACACACATATATATCTCACATATGTTTTTAGAACCCTGGGATTCTCTATTTGCACACAGAGAATAAAAGCTGGGCGTGGTGACACACACTTGTAATCCCAGTACTTGAGAGGCTGAAACAGGAGGATTGCAGGTTCACAGCAAGCCTCAGCAACTTAGCGAGACTCTGTTTCAAAATAAAAGAATAAAACCAGCCGGGCGTGGTGGCGCACGCTTGTAACCCCAGTACTTGGGAGGCTGAGACAGGAGGATCCCGGTTCACAGCCAGCCTCGGCTACTTAAGTGAGGCTCTCCGCAACTCAGTGAGACCCTGTTTCCAAATAAAAATATAAAATAGGGCTGGGATGTAGCTCAGAGATAGAATGCCCCTGAGTTCAACCCCCAGTACCACAAAAAAAAAAAAAAAAAAAAAAGAATAAAACCAGCTCGGAGGTAGAATGCTTCGGGGTTCCATCCCCAGTTACCCCCCCCCCAAAAAAAGAACTTCAAGCACCTAAACCATGGTACATAGCTCTTTACAGATACATCTTTGATGAATTATGATACACTATGTTTTGAAAAAGTCACTGAAGTATCTCCTTATACAATAAATACTAGCTGAAACTATTGTTCACTGTTTTTTGGGTTTTTTTGTTTTGTTTTGTTTTGTTTTTGCGGTACTGGGGATTGAACCCAGGGGTATTCTACCTCTGAGTTACACCCCCAGCTCTATTTTTATTTATTTTGAAACAGGGTCTCACTAAGTTGCAGAGGGCCTCACTAAGTAGCTGAGGCTAGCCACGAACCAGGATCCTCCAGTCTTAGCCTCCCAAGTACTGGGGTTACAAGCATGCACCATTATGCCTGGCCTACTGGCTCTTTTCAGACAAATAACCCTTTTACTGTTTAATTTCATTTAAAAAATATATTGTCAGCTGGGCATCTTGGCTCACATCTATAATCCCAGTACTTAGGAGACTGAGAGGAGGACTGCAGGTTTGAAGCTAGCCTCAGCAACTTAGTAAGGCTCTCAAAAACCGAGACCGTTTCCTATAGGCTGGGGCTGTAGCTCTGAGATAGAATGCCTTTGGATTCAATCCCCAGCACTGCAAAAAAAGTTGTCAGCACTTTGCTCAGCACTTACTTTGCATGCCCTCATTCTTCCCGGTGAGGCACTGTTATCATTCTCACTTTATAAGGCTCAGAAGCTTGCACACAATTTTAGTCAGTTGCAAGGCCAGGGTTGAAACTCGATACTAATTATACACTGGAAATTTCTAACTTCAATACATCCTTGTTCCTGCTCCACAATTCTCGGTTCTGAAGTAAACAGAAAATTGGAATCCTTCTAAAGGCATGTGTTGTTCTTTTCTAGGTACACAGTTCCCTAAGACAAAGGCATTATCCCACAGGAGGCTGTTCCCACCCCTGGTGGACTTGGAGTGGTCCTTCCTGGATACAGAAAAATGAAAGTTTACCTCGCAGATCAGCACTTTCACCCTCAGCAGAGTGGCACTGAACCTTGCTGTTTATTGTACTTTGTCTATTTCCTCTTCAGAGTCTTATACATTCTATGTTCTGTACTATAACAATTGTAAATATTCATCTTTTTGATTACTTTTATATTTTGAAATATCTCCCTTAAAATAAAATTGTTGACTAGATATTTGTAATGTTTTCCTGGACTTAGAGAAAGAGAAAGGGGGGTAGCTTTAAAGTGCATTGTGAAGTTTGGACAGTAGAGATATGAATAATATAAAAAGTTTAAAACAGGTTTATACAAACCAAGACTACTTAGCAGAATCAGTCCTAAAGTCAAAATCAAGTCAGTGAAATCAAGCTGTAGGACTGCTAAGTCATTCTGCTGCACAGTATAGACTTCATGTCACAAAATTAAGTCATTTGGCTTCCCCTGAGAACATACACTATTTGGCATCTTCCCCAAGGCTGTGTGAAAGTCCCTTTCCTGTATCACACACCACACATGCTCCAAGGAAATCTACCATCTCTACAACTTCAGTATACACTTCCTTGCCATCCATGGCCAATGTTAACAAAGTCTCAACAGCAAGAAATGAGTCATGGAAAGCTGAGCGTGATCCCGGTACTTAGGAGGCCAAGACAGGAGGTTTGCAGGTTCGTGGAAAACTTCAGCTACTTGGGCCCTCCGCAACTTAGTGAGACCCTGTTTCAAAATAAAGAATAAAAAATAGGACTGAGAGTGTCGCTTGGCGGTAGAATGCCCCTGGGTTCAATCCCCAGTGCCACCAAAAAAAATAAGAGAGAGAGAAATGAGTCATGGAGGCAACTCTGAATAAGAATTTAGGCTATGGTCACCAGCAACCTGAGCATTATAATGGTACTTGAGAGCTAAGGTGGGGCCCAGAGTGCCAATAATGTTGTAGAGCATCAAAGTATCTCACCTACAGGATGCCTCCAGCTTTACCATCTGTCCTTCCCTCCTAATGGTGGCCAGAGAATACGCCAGAAGCCTTGACCTAAGAGGTACAAGTTATTAACATAAAACCCACAGCCCCTTGCTTCTTCCTATACCTTAGCACTAGAAGAGTGCTGTAAGGTTATAGGAATGAGAGCCACAGATGCTTGAGACTTGTGAGGTACAGGCCTTAGATTTGCACTCACGAGCATAATTGTGCCAGAACTGTTTTCAGGAAGATATTCACCCTAATATAGAGAACAAT
Organism: Graphiurus murinus; assembly: GCA_004027655.1. Classification (NCBI taxonomy): domain Eukaryota; kingdom Metazoa; phylum Chordata; class Mammalia; order Rodentia; family Gliridae; genus Graphiurus; species Graphiurus murinus. Next base: position 17,928 of record PVLC010020464.1, on the reverse strand, counting down.
CTGCTCCTCATTCATTACTTCAAAAGGTCAAATAATGGTGCTGCAGGACTGCCAAAACTTAAAAAGATGAAGATAGCCAATACTTGAAAGATTACAAAAGAACAGGTAATCCAAGACCTTAAGAGACAGGAGGATTACAGGTTCGAGGGCAGCCTCAGCAACGTAGCAAGACACTTTGCAACCTAGCAAGACGAGACCATGTTTCAAAATTTTAAAAAAAAATTTTTTTAAACTTTAAAAAGAAGGACCGAGGGTGTAGCACAGATGTAAAATGACCCTGGGTTCAATTCCCAGTACCAAAAAACAAAACAAAACAATACAAAAAATGCTAAGTATGCAGTTTTATATTGCAAAAATGATGTGCAGTATTGAGTGGCCCTAAAAGGCCACTTCATTAGCAGCTCCAATAAGGAGTCATTCCAACACAGAACTTCTAGAGTTATATCCAAGCTCCTGCAAAACCAATTCCCACCTACTATTAGCCCCAGCATTCACCACAGGGACATGAAAGCTTCACAGAGGAATTGGGCTGGTTTCGGTAGCACATGCCTTTGATCCTAGTACTTGGGAGGCTGAGACAGGAGGATCTCAGGTTCACAGCCAGCCTCAGCAACTTGGCAAGGCCCCTTGGCAACTTAGTGAGACCCTGTTTCAAAATAAAAAACAAAATAGCACTGGGGGTATAGCTTAGAGGTAGAACGCCCTTAGGTTCAATCCCCAGTATCACCAAAAAAAAAAAAAAAAGGAATCAGATCTGTACTGTCATCCCCGTATATTAAATAGCATGTTTATAATTTCTAATGTCAAAGTGTTATTTTCCATACATTATGCCAAACATACAGCATTCATAATAAAGTGCAAAATCATAATGACCAAATAAAGAGCATTCTGTTCTGGCCCAAGGAGCTAACAGGCCCTTTCCTGGGGTGCACAGAGCAGCTGGGGAGACATAACTTGCATATTCAAAAGTACTGGAAATGGAAGAACATGCATGAGAAACCCATCCTCACCCTATCAGTGAGGAAACCTTCACAGAAGCAGCCAAGTTTCCAGGCAGACTTCAACAAAGACAGGGGCATGGCTCAGTGGTTAAAGATTTAATGCAATTTTTTATTTCCAAAATGAATCTCCATGAAAGACATGTTTACACTGGTAAATACACTTTCACTGTCTTAAGAACTTTATCTCACCTCCCAACAAGAATATCAAAGCTTAAGGGCAGGGCACACTATCCTTGCTTTCTTCCGCATATGCCTCACAGAGGCAGTGCCTACCTCTTAGCATTTCCTACCAAGATTGAAAAACAGATACTTCCAGGCTGTGTCAGAGTCTCAGAGCCACTCAGCAAGCACAGCGAGAGGTACCTGCTCAAGTTCCAGCAAGGCCCATGGAACTCACTACAGAACAGAATTCCATCACCCAAGGACAAAATAAATGAAACCACTGTTCATTTTGTCCCAACCAGAGTGAGCCTAAGAAACCGGCCCCACCTAGGCCCTAACTGATGTGAACCTGATAGGACAGCAAAGGACAGGAATGCCTGACAATCCTCCTGTGGGTCCCACTCTCTAACAGAAGAGTCTCTCCGGGAGAGTACTCACAGCAACCACGTGGTCACACTCAGAGCAGCAGCTGGGAATTCAACTGCCCGTGTTATGTTTCACACAACTTGTTAGTAAGGAATGCAGTGAGCTTTCAATCTACTCATCTGAGAACTAATAAGGTAATATACCTACATAATATTCTGCTGTACAAGATGAGAATCTTAAGAAAAATTTGTACATGTATCACGTGGAACATTTTTATTCCTAATTCATACTTTGCAAGATATTTGACAATGTATAAAGAATACCCAGTTCTAGGTGGTGATTATTTTGTATAATTTATTTACAAAATTTCACCACATAATAAGAACTACCTTTTTAATAAAAAATAAAAAAAATTAGCATTGGTCCTATAAAGGCCATTAGGATAAATTCTTAAGCCTACAAAAGATGCCTTAGTCCCACCGTTCCCAGGCTTATTAGCTAAAATCTGACTTCAGAGCCCCATGTAGTTTCTAGTTCTAATTATACATGGTCATTTTGAAGCACAACAACCTAAGAAGATTGGCAGAGGACAGTGGAGGACCCAAGCAGTCCTATGGACCTCTATAAGAGGTGTACGTAAGCCTATGGCTATACCCCTCTAGCTGTACCGCCCTTTTATAACGGGACCACCAGGTATCCTATTACGTTGAACATGGCTCCCTGGGGGGAGAACAAGGCTTTCTCTAGACCAGCTGGACTGGAGGGGAGGGTGAGTAAAAAGTGGCTGTTGGTAATAAAAAACAGCTTCATTTCTTCAAACTTCTTCCTTTTCCTTTTTTGGATTCCTTTTCTTTTTCTGGTTTTGAAGGCTTTGGAGATTTTGTCTTTTTCTGTTGGGGGAAAAAAGATACACACAAAGTAGTTAATAGCTATGTTCATGAGTTAATGAAATAAGCTTCTCCCTACAATAAATCTAATCTTCATCTGTGGCTTAATTTCAAAGAAAATGCTGCAAATATCTAAATCTTGGTCTACTACCTTAGATAAATTTACTTTTAAGCAATACTGGGCTAGTTATAGCCTTGAAAAACAGTGGTAAAAACTGAAAAGCTACTTAGGATCTAGAACTAAGATATATTCCCTATGCAAGGCAGTTTCGTGGATTTACAACATAGGTATATTTGGGAAAGACAAAATAAGAGATAATTTATGAATATGATAATATTTACATGAAGCATTTCTTTTTCTTTGAGTTTCGGATGGGAGATCTAAACACATTCATTTTGTTAAGTGGAGAGGGAGAGCGACAACCTCTTATGTCTACATGAGACAAGACAGACACTAGAGAAGACCACCATTCCTACTGATACCATAACTGATTTTCATCTTTCCTAGCAAAAGACAAGAAAAGATCAAGTTTTGCTTTGAGAAACGTCTACAAGCAATTCAATGGCTAAAGCAAAACACAACAGAAGGACGGAATGGGTTTGTTAAAAATGTTTTTTCTATTTGCTGTAACAGTGTGTGTTTGTGAATAAGAGAGCATACACCAATGACCAAATACATAAAAATGGTACTTTCTTACAGATTATATGACCACTAATATAATGGCCTACTTTCTTGCCATCTGGTTCTTCCACTACTATAAGCTGATTATTTATAAGAAATGAAATCTATCCCTTTGCCATCCTCAACCATGCATGATAAAAACGAAGTATTTTCAGCTTACTGTGCTACTTGCTGAATAGGCCCCATTATTCACAAGGCACATTATATAGAAGGAAAGATCATCTATCTTGAGGTTTTCCTGTCTAGAACTCAAAACACTACCTTGATCATAGCATCGGTCTCTATAGTATCTTGGTCCTTCTCATCAGACTGAGAGTCATCTTCGTGTAACTCTTCATTGTATTCAGAATCCAGTGCTGGGCCTATGCTGGGTCTAGATGTCTTTATGACCTGAAGTGAATATGGGGTGAGGTGGGCCTCCTTATTGTACGCTCTTGTGAAAGCCGCTTTCACCTATATGAAAGGAGAAGAGGGAGACTGTTAAAAAATCTAAGTCCCCCAAAATTCCTTCCAATCCTACAAACCTAAAGGCTTTGAGAGACACCCAAAGCCCCTTGAAACCATCTGCAAAATATTTATGCATATATAAGTAAATGGAAGCATATGTATTTTTCCATATTTTTCATGAATTTTTTGGTACTGGGGATTGAACCCAGGGGCATTCTACCTCTGAGCTATACCCCCAGCCCTATTTTATTATTTTGAAATAGAGTCTCACTAAGTTGCTGAGGCTGGCCATGGACCTGTGATCCTCCTGTCTCAGCCTCCCAGTACTAGCATTATAAGTGTGCGCTACCATACCTGGCCATGATATTCTTAATAGAACTCATGACTCAAAAGAAATTAAGAATCAGTATCTGGGAATTTTACAAACAAAGGATCACTTTAAGTCTTTTTATTTTTGGTCATAGAGAATGAACCCATTTTATCTTTGGGTTATACCCCCAACCCCTTTTCATTTTTTGGTGGTAGTACTAGGGATTGAACCCAGGGGTATTCTACCTCTGAGCTACACCTCTAGCCCCATTTTATTTTATTTTATTTTTTTATTTTGTTTATTTTTGAAACAGGTTTCACTAAGCTGTGGAAGGCCTTAGTAAGTTGCTAAGGCTCGCCACAAACCTGTAATCCTGCTGTCTCAGCCTCCCAAGTACTGGGATTACACAGATGAGTGTCACCATGCCCAGGTTCTTTTTTTTAAAAATCTTGAACCAGGGTCTCACTAAATTGCTAGGGCTGACTTCAAACCGGTGATTCTTCTATCTCAACCTCCGTCCTTCTCAAGTACTGGGATTATAGACATGCACCACAATGCCCAGCTCTTAAGTCATATTTTTATCTGAATCGGCACGGCTACATTTTTACAAAGTAATATGCAAAGTTAGTCCATGAACCAATAAATCAAGAAAAAGAAGGGCTCATTCTAAAGTTCAAGTTGGCCTTTACTACAAAACACTTTAAGTTACCTTTACCATGATAATAGTAATTACTTTAAAATGCAAAATAACTTTAAAAGCCTTAGCTTCAAGCTTCTAAACAGAATTCTAGAATCAGTCCATGAATTTAAAATTCAAAATTCTAGAGGGCAAAGAACAAAGAATCTGTCTTCTAAAATGACATCAAATAAACAGGCATAGAAGTGAAGTATTCATATTCCTATTGTATCACTTGAGGGTTTTTGTGCTCATTATACAAAGAAAAGAGGGGATATATATAGATTACCCAACTGGAATAAATACTGAATCCATAGATTAGGTAGTTTAAGAAAAACTATACAACTCCCTAGTAAACTTTGTGTGTGTGTGTGTGTGTGTGTGTGTGTGTCACTAGGGATTGAAACCAGAGGCATTCTACCTCTGAGCCACACCTCCACCCCTATTTTATTTGGAAATAAAGTCTCACTAGGTAAATGAGTCTCACTACTTGGTGAGACTGTTCTGGACCTATGATCTGCCTGTCTCAGCCTCCCAAGTACTGGGATTACAGGCATGTACCAACATGCCCAGCTGTAACACCTTTCTTTTTATCATCTAATACCACAACCTCGCTTTCAGTTCCCCAAGTTACTACCTCTACTCTTATTTAGAATATATTTATATCGAATCCTCAGATGTGACTTCTTGCTTTCCCATTCAGTCTGAAGCCAAGATAAAAATACAAATTTTTAAGTCCAAAGTCTCTTTCACTGTACTCAAATACTATCTTTAGAAAGCATAGACCATAAGAGGTAAAAGCACTTAGAGGAAAAAATAAATAAACGTGTGTGTGTGTGTTACTACTGGGGACTGAACCCAGAGGCATTCTACTTCTGAGCTATACCCCCAGTCCTTTCTATTTTTTATTTTGAAATAGAATCTCACTAGTTTGCTGAAAGTCTCTCTATGTTGCTGAGGTTGGCCTTGAACCTATGATCCTCCTGTCTCAGCCTTCCAAGTACTGGGATTACAACCATATACCACCATACCTCATTAGAGTAAACCTTTTTTTTTTATTTTCTTGGTGGTACTGGGATTAAACCGAGGGGTTTTCTACTTCTGAGCTACACCTCTAGCACTATTTTATCTTTTTTATTTTTGAAACAGGGTCTCACTAAGTTATGCAGGGTCTTGCTAAATTGCTGAGCCTGGCTTTGAATTTGCAATCCTCCTGTCTCAGCCTCCCAAGTACTGGGATTACAGTTATGCACCACCACATCCAGCTAAGTGTAACCCTTTTTTAAAGCACCTAAGATACCCCTGAAGTGCTGTCAGGATAAACCTGATCATTACAAAGTGATGGAGAGCTAGCAGGTTGCATGATTTACCTTGGGATCCAGCTTGGAAAAGGGGCTAGGTTTGCCACCCCAGCTGCTAATTTCCATGATGCTGTCAAAGTCTTCTTTCATCAAATAATATGTGTCCATAAGTGCAACAACATCCTGCACTCCTTCTGCCCCCTGTGAGGTCAGGGGCTGTACAAGTGCATCTCTTATGTGTGACAGATAATCCATGTTTATGGTCCTTTTGCTGGAATAAGTTCTGAAACCAAAAGACACACCTGTAGTCAATGGTAAACTATCATCACCTCGAGTCATATTATGCACATCAACCGAGCCAAACAGGTGGCGTTCAAGTTTAATGTTCTGTGAATGCCTACTATTAACAGTGGTGTAGGGAAGCCTGGCGCTCCACCACCAGGGGAATGGACACACATCTCTGTGCTCAAAGGCAGTTTTCTACTCACCTGGATCAGTGACAGAAAATAAATGTGAGTTCTACTTCCACCCCACCTCTAAGGCCCAGGCAACAATGATATTTCTGTGCTCAGACTCACAGTTGTGATAAATATCAGTCATTCCAAGCTCCACAATGTTAAAAGCTCAGTAAAAGGCATTGAAAGCCAGGCGTGGTGGCAAATGCTTGTAATCCCAGCACTTGGGAGGCTGAGACTGGAGGATCGCAGGTTTGCAGCCAGCCTCAGCTACTTAGTGAGGCGAGGCCCTTAGCAACTTAGTGAGACCCTGTTTTAAAATAAAGAATAAAAAAATAGGTCTGAGGGTGCAGCTCAGAGGTAGAATACCCCTGGGTTCCATACATAGTATTGGGGGAAAAAAAAAGGCAGATCCTACTCTCAAGTGCCACTGCCACTTTCAAAGTGTCTGACACCTTTTGGTCTCTGATCACAACATACAAAACTGTATATGAATGACCCCCTCACATCTCACACCTATACTCTAAAATCTTCAGTTCTAGGGCAGGGTTTTCCCTAACCGAAGAAAACTGCAGAAATTGTCACTGCAGAATCAAAAATGATCCACACTGGCCTGGGGAAGACAAGGAATGAGATTCTGATCTGCTGAGAACTGTTACTTTTTTAAAACAGAACAAAATAATTTATTTTATTTTATTTATTTATTTATTGCAGTACTGGAGATTGAACCCTGGGTCATACTACTTCGGAACTCCATCCCCAGCCCCACATATATATATGTATCTAGTGAGGCACTCGGATATATATATACATATACGTATATATATATATATATGTGTGTGTATATACATATGTATGTATAAATGTATATATATATATATACACTTATATAAGTATATGTATGTGTGTGTGTGTGTGTGTATATATATTTTTTTTTGGGGGGGGGGCAGTACTAGGGATGAAATCCAGGGGCATTCTACCTCTGAGCTACACTCCCAGCCCTATTTTTTATTCTTTATTTTGAAACAGGGTCTCACTAAATTGTGGAGTGCCTCACTAGGTAGCTGAGGCTGGTTGCGAACCTGGATCCTCCAGTCTCAGCCTCCCAAATGCTGGGATTGCAAGCGTGTGCCACCACGCCCGGCTACTCTTTATTTTGAAACAGGGTCTCACTTGCGGAAGGCCTCACGAAGTAGCTGAGGCTGGCCACGAACCTGAGATCTTCCTGTCTCAGTCTCCCCAAGTACTGGGATTACAAGTCTGCGCCGCCACACCTGGCTCAAAATAATATTTTATTTATTATTTATTTACTTATTTATTTTTTATGGTACTAGGAATGGAACACAGGGTCATTCTACCGCTGAGCTACACTCCCAGTCCTATTTTTTATTTTGAAATAGGGTCTCACTAAGTTGCAGAAGGCCTCACAAAGTAGCTGAGGTTGGCCACGAACCTACAATCCTCCAGTCTCAGCCTCCCAAGTACTGGGATTACAACCATGTGCCACCATGCCCGACTCTCAAAATAATAATTTTTCTTTTTCTTTGCGGTGCTGGGGATTGAACTCAGGGGCATTCTACCTCCCAGCTATACCCCCAGCCCTATTTTTTATTCTTTATTTTGAAACAGGGTCTCACTAAGTTGCGGAGTGCCTCACTAGGTAGCTGAGGCTGACCTCAAACTTGGATCCTCCGGTCTCAGCCTCCCAAATTCTGCACCTCCCAAGCGTGCACCACCATACCCAGCACTCAAAATAATATTTTAAATGTCACTATCCTAAAACTTTTTAGCCCAGCTGCAAACTAGGCAATTATTAGCATAAGTGCCTTTAAAAAGAGACCTCAAGCCAGGCGTGGTGGCGCACGCTTGTAATCCCAGCATTCGGGAGGCTGAGGCCGGAGGATCCAGGTTCAAGGCCAGCCTCAGCTATCTAGTGAGGCACTCCGCAATTTAATGAGACTCGGTTTCAAAATAAAGAATAAAAAACAGGGCTGGGGGTATAAGCTCGGAGGTAGAATGTCCCTGAGTTCAATCCCCAGTACCGCAAAATAAATAAATAAATAAAATAAAAAGAGACCTCAAGCCAGGCATGGTAGCGTATGACTGTAATCCCAGTACTTGGGAGGCTAAGACAGGAAGATCTCAGATTCGAGGCAGCCTCATCTACTTAGTGAGGCCTCCACAACTTAGTGAGACCCTATTTCAAAAATAAAGAATAGAAAATAGGGCTGGGGGTGTAGATCAGAGGTAGAATGCCCCTGGGTTCAATCTCCAGTACCGCAAAAAAAGCTATTGGTATCGGAACCTCATGTTTTGGTTTGGACCTGGTCACGTGTTGCTACCCTTACAGGTTGAAGCCCCAACAGAAGTGTCAGAAATGGAATGATTCTGCTTACCTAAGACTCATGTGCAATGCTAGGTCCTGAACAATGCGATCATGTTTGCCCGTGGACGAGTACTTCCCCAGCCAGCTCGGGAAGGTGGGGAACTGGGTCATGTACCCCCTCATCAACTCTCCAGGAAGCACACTGGCATAAATGGCCTGGAAAAAAATAATTGAGTCCAGAATTTAAATTTGGCACAAAGTGATTTGCTTAGCAGCTGCTGGATTCCTGGCAGGCTGTTACGGTTTAGATCCAATCTGAGTGTGTCCCCCAAGCCTTCATGTGTTAAAACTGAATCTTCATTGTGAGAAATTAAGAGGATGGAATCTTTATCCAACCAAGTGTTCTTAGGTGGGGACTTTGGAAAGTGATTTGGATTAGACAAGGTCATGAAGGTGGAGCCCCTATGACTGAATGCTAGTACCTTAAGGAGAGAGATCAAACACAAACCTGCACACACAAGCATGTTCTCCGTCTCCTGCCATGTGATGTCCCGTGCCACCTTGGGACTCTACCAGCATGAAAGCCATCACCAATGCCAGCCCCTGACTCTCTACAAGTGTAAACTAAACAGACCTCTCCTCCTTAAAAATTACCCCATCTGTGGCATTGCATTATTAGCAACTGGAATGGATTAAGACACAGTCTATAGAAAATGAAGCCATGCTGTCCCAGGTTGCTGCCTTAATTCCAGGGCAGTCAGGCCCTTTCCTCCATCTCTGGTCTGTAGACATGGGAAACTTCTTCCAGATACAACAATGGAATGCAGTTAACACCCTGGTCCAAAACATGTGATGGCCCTCAGAAATCTATTTCATCTTGCATCCCCCGGCAACTAATCACAACATACCAGTTACCTCATGGATGCCACAGCATAGCACAGAATTAGCTTAAAGGAAATGTGATTGTCTTTAACAGAAGCAACTGATAGCACAGGTAGATTAAAGTGTGGGAAATCTATAATTATAGAACTGATTAAAGTGGCACTGTTAAAAAAAAAAAAAAGATCTTCAGATTGTCTTTTATGGCCAGTTTTCACCTCTTTAAAGAGTAGAATTATATTCTACATAAATTTTGTATCTGGCTTTATTCTAATAATATTCTCATAAGCATTTTTTTCAAATTAATCTGTATGAGTAATTTAAAGGGTACAAAGGTATTTCATCAAGAAAATTTACCATAATTAATCATTCTCTTACTGCTGGACGTGGAGTTTTTTTCCAGTTCGTTGCTATCAGAACTAATGCTTTAGAGAATATTTTTATACATTAAGCTTTCCTTTGTTTAAAACTATTTCTTTAGAATAAACTCTTAAAGATACAATTATTAAGTAGAGAAAAATAAACACTTTTAAAACATAAGAGGAAAGATTTCATATCTCTGGAATGAGTTTTTGCTTTTTATCTTCAAGCAACATGTGGGTAGAACCCTTGCGTATTACTCAGGCCATTAATGATGTATAAATAAACCAAATAACACTCAAATATCAAATTCTGCTTTCACTTAAAGGTGTCAACCTAAATACAATGCCCAATATAAAGCAGCCTCTGTAGCAAGAAAGAAGAAAATTGGAATTCCATTATAGAAAAATGGCTGCTGACTGGATGTCTTTGAGGAGGAGTTAATGATCCCCAGGGAAAGCCATGAACAACCAAAGGAGAAAAAGGGATTCTTAAGGCAAAACAGAGAAAATTAACTTCTGATTCACATCTTTGGTTACAACCAACATCTAGCCTTCCTATTTCTACACATCCATTTACATAAAAAGCACTTCTGAAAAACTAAAAATAAGGACAGATCAATAAACAGATCATAGTGACTACAGAGTATTTTCTTTTTTTTTTTTTTTTTTTTTTTGCAGTACTGGGGATTGAACTCAGGGGCATTCTACCTCCGAGCTACACCCCCAGCCCTATTTTTTTATTCTTTTTATTTAGAAACCAAGTCTCACTAAGTTGCGGAGTGCCTCACTAGATAGCTGAAGCTGGCCGCGAACCCGGATCCTCTGGTCTCAGCCTCCCGAATGCTGGGATTACAAGCGTGCGCCACCACACCCGGCTACTACAGAGTATTTTCATCCATAAGAAAGCATATATTTGCCACAAGAGGCATAATGTTCATCTAGTGTTTTAGATAACTACGGGAGCCAAAGGTTTTGTTCTCTTTGCTAAAGCCAAGCCCCCACTTTGAGGAGCACCCTAGGCTTACCTGTGTGGGCAGAAGACTCCAGTTTTGCTTACTCCGGATCTGACTGTCCACCAAGTCACCATCGCATATGCTATCTGCTGCTCGGCTTAACAGCATCAAGTGCTTTTTCATGTCACCCCTGCAGGAAAGAACCAGTCTGGATCACACCACTATCTATACCCAGGGCTGTTCCTGTCAAGTATGTACCCTTCCCAGTTTTTTTTTTTTTTGGGGGGGGCATTTATTCTACCCCTCTCAAGCTACCAATGCTCACCCTGCAGCTACAGGCTTCACATGTACATAGTTCTCCTGGACAAAAAGGGGTGCTATTGAATAGTCATGAAAAAAGAGATCCGATTTGTCCATAAGTGACATATGAGCAGTATCCTCTCCAACTGCAAACACCCTCCTTGCAACATCAAATGGACCCTGAAAAGAAGGAGGGACACACCTATCAGAAGACCAAAATTAAAACACCGACCACACCCAGGCTAGCAGGGTATGAACGGCAGAAACTCTCGTTGGTTGCTGGTGAGAATGGTACAGCCACTCTGGAAGACAGTTTGGCAGATCCTTATAAAACTAAACATATTCTTACCATCAGCAGTCATACTCCTTGGTATTGACCCAAATGAATTGAAAACTATGTCTACACAAAAGTCTACACAGATGTTACAGCAGCTTTATTCATAACTACCTAAAATTGGACAGAACCAAGATGAATCCATTCACTGGATGAATGGATAAACTATGGTAGAGCAAGACAATGGAATATTACCCAATATCTGGGGGGGGGGGGCTATCACGACATGAAGAGAGCCTTAAATGCATATTACTATATGAAAGAAGCCAACCTCAAAAGGCTATATACTGTACGATTAAAAATACATTACATTGCCGGGCGTGGTGGCGCACGCTTGTAATCCCAGCATTCGGGAGGCTGACACCGGAGGATCCAGGTTCGCGGCCAGCCTCAGCTACCTAGTGAGGCACTCCGCAACTTAGTGAGACTCGGTTTCAAAATAAAGAATAAAAAATAGGGCTGGGGGTATAGCTCGGAGGTAGAATGCCCCTGAGTTCAATCCCCAGTACCACAAAAAAAAAATACATTACATTCTGGAAAAGGCAAACTAGGAAGATAAAAAAGATTAGTGGCTATCAAGGCTTAAGGGGGAGGGAGGATAAAGAGGCAGAGCACAAAGGGTATTCTGGGCAGAGAATATACTCTGTACGATACTACAATGGTGGACAAATGTCACTGTACATTTGTCAAAAACTACAGAATGAGCAGGGCCTAGTGGCGCAGCCTATAATTCCAGTACCTGGGAGGCTGAGACAGGAGGATCACAGGTTCCAGATAGCCTCAGCAATATAGCAAGACTGTTTCAAAACAAAAATAAATCAGAAAAAAAGGGCTGGGGATATAGCTCGGAGGTAGAATGTACCTGGGTTCAATCCCTAGCACCACCAAAAAAAAAACTCCTCCACAGAATATACAACATCAAGAGTGAACCCTCATGTAAACTAAAAACTCTGAGTGATATATGATGCGTCAGTGTGAATTTAACATATGAAATAAAAGCATTCTCCGGTGGGGAGGGGACAGCAGAAAGGGCTGTCCATGTTGGGGTGGGGAGGTGGGGTATAAGAAAAATTTCAGCCGGGCGTGGTGGCGCACGCTTGTTATCCCAGCATTCGGGAGGCTGAGACCGGAGGATCCGGGTTCATGGCCAGCCTCAGCTACCTAGTGAGGCCCTCCACAACCTAGTGAGACCCGGTTTCAAAATAAAGAATAAAAAATAGGGCTGGGGGTATAGCTCGGAGGTAGAATGCCCCTGAGTTCAATTCCCGGTACCACAAAAAAAAAAGAAAAATTTCTGTACATTTCACTCAATTTTACTATTAACCGAAAACTGCTCCAAAAAAACAAAGCATATTAATTAAAAAAAAAAAAATTCTGAGTAGTAAAATGGAACAAGAGGCAACTGATACAAACTTGAGTTCAATTCCCGGTACCACAAAAAAAAAAAAGAAAAATTTCTGTACATTTCACTCAATTTTACTATTAACCGAAAACTGCTCCAAAAAAACAAAGCATATTAATTTAAAAAAAAAAATTCTGAGTAGTAAAATGGAACAAGAGGCAACTAATACAAACTTTTAGTTTCAGAGAGGTTAAGCACAACCATTTGAAACAGACTATTCCAAACAGTGCCAAACCATTCAAAACATGAAAAACCACTCTGAAGCATCAGTGTAATTTAAAACTTATCCCTTCCTCAAAAATTTTAATAGAGCCTGGTGTGGTGGTGCACACTAGTAATCTCAGTATTTGGGAGGCTGACAGGAGGACTGCAGTTTTAGGGACAGCCTCAGCAAGTAGTGAGACTCCCATTAACCTAGTAAGACCCCGTTTCAAAATAAAAAGTAAAAATAGGGCTGGGGATGTAGCTCAGAGGTAGAATGCCCCTGGGTTCAATCCCCAGTACCACAATAAATAAATAAATAAACAAATAAATTAATTAATTAATTTAATAAATTTTTTTACAATCCTTGAGGAAAAATTCATTTGAATTAGAAACACTGTTAGCAGCTATCCATAGTTCTTATTATAAATACTCATGGGCTCACCACGCACCATGGGCTACCCATGCGATTCCAGAACTTGGGGGGCTGAAACAGAAGGATTGTAGATTAAAGACTAGCCTCAGCAACTTGGTGAGAATCTGTTTCAAAATAAAAAATAAAAAGGGCTGGGGAGGTAGCTCAGAGGTAGAATGCCCCTGTGTTCAGTCCCCAGTACCAAAATAAATAAATAAAATATCCATGGGCTCTACAGGTGTACCAAAGAACTAGACTAGCTGGGCATGGTGGGGCACACTTGAATTCACAGTATTGGACAGACTGAGACAAGAGGACCACAGGTTTAAAACCAACCTCAGCAACTTTGTGAGGCCCTGTTTCAAAACAAAATAGGGCTGGTGGTATAGTTCAGAGGTACAATGTCCCTGGGATCAATCTCCGGAAACACACACAAACACAGACTATTTCTATTAAACTAGTATCTACAGAATGAGAAATGTTAGACTTGGGAAAGTAACTAAGAAATGAAAATTTATTTTACCAGTTTTATATCCTTCTTGGCCCTAAGAGAATCAGCCTTGGCCTGGTCATAGGTTAGTGCCTTATTTCGTGCACACCACATACTCAGATTGTGCAAAACCTAAACGAATCATAAATAAGACAATGTTAAGATGAGAAACTGTTGGCCACTCCCCACAAAGTTGAAGGCATTAATCCAACAATTTTTATATAAGATATACTTAATTTACCTGTCTGATATCTTGATTTGCTCCCAAAATTATTTCATTCATAGCTGGTGGGGGAATCTTTAAACCCTCTTTATATGCAATAGACATCATAGCACCCTGAAATTGACAAAGGGGAATCTCTAATGATATTTTTTACACTTAACCTGATATCTTAAAAATATCAGGCATTTTAAAAAAATGACCCTTAAATAAATGGGACAGTATGATAAAAAAAAATTTTCATCATCATACCTTAATCTGTTCAACCCGAGGTCTTTGAAAACGAAGATCAAAACAATAATGAACCAAAGAACGAATCTTGGGATGATTTCTATCATTACACATACAAATAATGGGAATTTTAGTATGTTTTATCAGGCCAATTAATTCCTAAAAGGCAAATTTGCAACACAAAAGTGATTATTTAAAAAACAGCAAATACTATACAATGTATTTTAGAAATCTCAACAATGTCTTAGCTGCTATAAATATCAGTATATAAATAAATATTTTTAATCTAAAAATTGACAATAACAGTGAAAAAAATAAGGTACTTCGATTACCTGAATCCCTCCCCTGTCTTCATTGCCTGCCATGCCATCCACCTCGTCCATGATGAGGGCGTGCTTCACGCTTGCCAAAGGGGCTGCTCCACCTGAAACACAGTGTAGGACAAAATTAACACCCTGAGCAAAAGCTGCTGCTTCACAGACAACTACGCACTTTAAAGTTCAAACGCTTCAAGAACAAGCAGTGAGCTGGGCGTGGTGGTGCACACTTGTAATCCTAGTACTTGGGAGGCTGAGACAGGAAGATTATAGGCCAGCCTCAACAACTTAGTGAGGCCCTCCACAACTTGGTGAGACCTTGTTTCAAAATAAAGAATAAAAATTTGGGCTGGTGGTGTAGCTCAGAGGTAGAATGCCCCTGGGTTTAATCCCCTGTACTACAAAAAGAAAAAAGAAAAAAATGGAATAAACAATGAAGAGAAATTCTCCCACCTCTTCAATAAATCCAGTTTCCCTTTCTAGAGAAAAACAATAGTCTCTTTTGCATATTCAAAAATGTGGACATAAGAAGATACACCTGCACTTTATCATTTAATATATCTTGTTGATTTACTCCTTATCTATACAGAACACTTCATTTTTAAGGCTATTTAATACTTCATCTTACATATGTATCATTAATTATGTAGTATCTATTAATGAAATATTAAAATGCTTCAAATCTTTGGCTATATTTAATAAGTATCTCCATATGTGTGTGTGCATGTGTGTGTATGTGTGTTTATGTCAGCACAGATACAAATATAATAATAGCTAAATTCCAGGAACTGGAATTTCTGGCAAGAAGGCATGTGTAATTACTCTGAGATTACTGCCAGACTGCTCTCTCAAGAGCAACATTTTTTGAGCAACTTCTTTGAGTAAAATTTTCTACCATTGAAAGCATCAAAAATTCAGGTGACCAAGCAATGCACCATAGACTCTAAAGAGACACCGTGTAGACCTTAATGTGACATCTTAACTTCCCCCAGGAATTCTGGCTTTCCAGGACCACCAGTCCCAACCTGCAACATGGTGGGCACATACACTGTCTTTTCTGTTCTACTACTTTTCCTCAGATGACATCTCTCTCCAAAATGGATTTCTCTCCTTTTTTTATTTTTTTTTTGCGGTACCAGGTATTGAACCTAGGGGCATTCTACCTCTGAGCTATATTCCCTGCCATATTTAATGTTTGTTTGTTTGTTTGTTTGTTTGTTTGTTTGTTTGTTTGTTTGTTTGTTTAGCGGTACTGAGGATCTAACCCAGGGGCATTCTACCTCTGAGCTCCATCCCCAGTCCTATTTTTTATTCTTTATTTTGAACAGGGTCTCACTAGGTAACTAAGGCTGGCTGCGAACTTGTATCCTCCGGTCTCAGCCTCCCAAGTAGTGGGATTACAAGCATGTGCCACCACGTCCCGCATGGATCTCTCCCTTTCATTCTTCAAAGACTATCAAACAAATACCATCCTTTTACCTAGCCTACCCAAAGACCCCAATGCAATTATCCCTGCACCTGCAGGCCTTGTTACTCCACTCATCACAATGTGTTATATTTATTTTCCTTCCTTCTTTACAGAATTCCCCTGTGAATCCTCTAAAAATCACAAGCAAAATGTAAATATGTGCAGGTACACACTTTGATCACATTCTCATCAACCACTATGCCTAAAAAGGGTAACTACTGGCCCATAACAGTTATTATCCCAGAGGCCTATATATACGTGTGTGTGTGTGTGTGTGTGTGTGTGTGTGTGTATTTTTTGTGTGTGTATGGCACTAGGAATGGAGCCCTGGAGCA
The DNA here is from genome assembly GCA_004027655.1 of Graphiurus murinus. Taxonomy (NCBI): domain Eukaryota; kingdom Metazoa; phylum Chordata; class Mammalia; order Rodentia; family Gliridae; genus Graphiurus; species Graphiurus murinus. Next base: position 1,408 of record PVLC010020464.1, on the reverse strand, counting down.
TTCTACCTCTGAGCTACACCTCCAGCCCTATTTTTCTTTATTTTGAAACAGGGTCTAAGTTATGCAGGGCCTAAGTAGCTGAGGCTGGCCACAAACCTGCAATCCTGTCTTAGCCTCCCAAGTACTGGGATTACAAGCATGTGCCACCATGCCTGGCTTTTTTTTTTTTTCTTCTTCTTCTTCTTTCTTTTCTTTTTGGGTGGTTCTGGGGATGGAACCCAGGGGCCTTCTACCTCCAGGCTACACGCCCAGACCTATTTTATTTCTTGTTTAGAAACAAGGTCTCACTAAGTTTCCGAAAACCTCAATAAGTTGCTGAGGCTGGCTTTGAACCGACAATCCTCCTGTCAAGTACTGGGATTACAAGCCTGCACTACCACATTCAGCTTGCCAGAGGCATTTTTTACTTTCTGGACAGCTCCAAGATTTAGCAGGGTGCCTGCCACATAGCAGTATTCAGTATTAGTAACAGAACATTGAATTTTTTTTCTTATATGACAATAACAAAACCAGTTTACAAAGCCACATACTTGAATAAAAGCCTTTGATGCTGGTATTATTCAGTGATTCAGCAACAATCGCCTTCAAACTGTTCTTACTCCTCGTGTCACTTGCATTTAGTTCCACATAGCTATATCCCAATTCCTAACCAAATAATGGAAATTGTTATTATCATAATGCAAATTAACTCCCGTCCCACAAAAAATAGATCAGAGTACAAAAACATCACATAAAGAACCATGGGTAAAAATGGAAGGTATGATACTAAAAGACAATATGTTCAACTATAACATGACTCAAAATATTAGAAAATTTTTAAATACCACCTACATACATACACACACACAGCATACACATATAAACACCCACAAGTTTGGTCCTAAAACCTCAGCTGGTACATCACTAATCTGGAAGAGTGTATTTTAACAAGAAATTTTATAAAGCTTGTTTCTTAAAAGTCCTAAAAAAAAAAAAAGTAAATATAATAACCCCAAGAATTCAATCAGATTGAATGGGGCCACGCCTGGCCCTATTTTATTTTTTGTTTGAAAACAGCGTCTCACTAGGTTGATGAGAGTCTCACAACGTACTGAGGCTATCCTTGACCCTGTAATTCTCCTGTCTCAGCCTCCCAGCTACTGGCATTAGAGGTATGGTTCACCATACCCAGTTTTTTAAGAATTAATCTATTATAAAATACCAAAAAATAGCCGGGCGTGGTGGCGCACGCTTGTAATCCCAGCATTCGGGAGGCTGAGACCGGAGGATCCAGGTTCGCGGCCAGCCTCAGCTACCTAGTGAGGCACTCCGCAACTTAGTGAGACCCGGTTTCAAAATAAAGAATAAAAAATAGGGCTGGGGGTAGAGCTCGGAGGTAGAATGCCTCTGAGTTCAATCCCCAGTACCG
>PVLC010020463.1:0-28746 GCA_004027655.1 Graphiurus murinus | reverse complement strand
TTGCAATATATTTACCCACTTTGAAATAAAAAATAAAAACTGATTCAAAACCTTTCATTTTAACATATAGAGTAGTTTAAATATATCTGGAAACCAGAGGAGTTAATGTGTGTCTCGTGTCTCATATAGGTACATACCTAGATGTTAGTAAGGGCTGGTTTGAAATTATGTCATCTAATGAATGAATTTTCTTCATACAAATCTTATTGTTGTAATAAATATATTATGTTGAAAATTCTAGTTATATTTTATGAATTCACCAGAGACCTTTCCATTTTATATGAATATGATTGTTAGTATTAGTTTTGTATTACTGCTATAACAAATTACCATAATTTTGGTGGCTTAAAGCAGTATATACTTTTTATTTTACATTTCTGTAGGCCAGAGAGCTGGCACAGATTTTAGTGGTCTGTGTCAAGGTACTTGAAGGGTTATAATCCTTTCTGGAGATTGTAAGGAAGAATTTTTTTCCTTATGTTTTCTTTCTTTTTAAATTGTTTTTATTGGTGCATTATAATTATACATAATACTGGGATTCACCATTACATATTCATACATGCATATAATGTAATTTAAAGGTCCATTTTATTCCTCAGTATGTCTCCTTTCTTTCATTTCTTCTCTTTCCTTAGTTCTTTTCCTCTACTCTCCTGGTAGCAATATTTTATAATCCTTTTGCATGTAGGCCCTTTTCCTGTATCTTCAAGACCAGCATAATTTTTTCTCGCTGATTCTTCAGCATTACACCTCCCTTTGACCCCAGCAAAGAAAGATTATCTGCTTTTAATGATCCTCATGATTTGATTCCATACATTTAGATAGTTCAGGATGATTTCTCCATCTAAAGTTCCTTAACTAAATCGTACCTGCAAAGTCTTCTTTTAAAGCAAAACAAAACAATAACAAAACAAAACAAAACAAAACAATCAGCAAACAAAAAAACCAGGCATGGTGGCACATGCCTGTAAGGAGGCTGAGATAGGAGGATCACAGGTTCAAGGCCAGTCTATAAAATACGGCTAGGTATGTAGCCCAGCGATATAGAATACCATGGGTTCTATTTCCAGTAAAACACACACACACACACACACACACACGCACACACACACACGCACACACACACACAATTCTGAGCACTAATAAATCAATCTCAAATTGACATTTTTTTTTTCATAACAAGCCTGGCATGGACAACTATTTTTCAGCAGTTACAAATGTAAATGAGAAGCTAAGAAATGTCCTTCGAAGTCATAGACTTTTTCATAGGGTATGCACCTATGAAACTCCTTAGTAGTGCTTGATAAATGGGGCCTCAGTACCTAACAGATAAATTGCAAACCTTTTAGTATGGATGAAAAAGTCTCTTAATCTAACTACCCGGATTAGCATGACTTTATGCTTGCCCCTGCAACTTATGCTCCAAACTTATTGAACTAGATTTAATCCCTCAAACACCTCATACTTTTGTAAAGGATGTCTTAGTTATGATACATGCTCCAACCAATTTTTTCTTCTAATTTAACTTGGTGTACCAGAGTATAAGGCTGTTCTTTATACCAGATGACTGTTTTATAAAGGTTGAGAGATTTCTATTGCAAGAAAAGCACACAAGGTACCATGGTATGAAAGGATTTAACCTTAGGAGCAATTAAAATGAGAAAGCCAATTAACTGATTCTTTCTGCAGTCAGGCTTAACGAATGTAATGAGAGTTGGCCACTCAACTGCAAAGGTATTGAAGCTGATTGCTATGGAGACCTATATGATAAACTATTCAGATGTGAGTGAAAGTTGGAGAAAACATCAGTTGCCTTATGATTGCCTTACTTCCAATAGTTATTATTGCTATTATTATCTTCTGTGGGGGTCCAGAGGAAATACACATGGGGATGAGGATATGACCTGTCCCGCCTTTGGAGATTTGCATGTGTCTCCTGCAGCCACAGATGAGTAATGACTAGGCAAAACACAATACACATGTACATGTGCATTTTGTGCAGACCTCTATATAAGAAAGGGGTCTGTAGAATAAAGTTGCTGTTTGTTCTCTTCTGAATGATGGCTCCACATGTTTTTTTCATCCTGGGGGTCTCACCATCTGCAACCACAGCTGGCCCCCGACTGGGCCCCTGATATTATCATTATTTAAATTCCTGATTATTTGTGTACAGTTGACCACTACTGTATTGATTCATGTTAAAGGCACTAGCAATTTTATTTATCACTAGTTTTATACCATCAGCACAAATAGCAACTCAGGGAAAATAGACAAATAATGTCTTGTTGTTATTATGAAAATATTTTAACACATGTCTCTACAACTTAAAGGCTCTTGAAACTCCTCAGGAGACTATAGACCATACTCTAACACACATCTTTTTTAATCTAAATTACATCTGACTCTTGTTAGATAAATAGCTTAGTTACAATTATTTGAATGGTATTTCTCTAGTTGGAATGTCCTTCTGTAGACCCTTCTGCAAAATTTTTCGTTGGACAGCCCTTAGTCTCACTCAAGTGGCTTCTGTATCTTGAAATTATTTTCTTTCTTCATAAGTAGAGTTAAACTTATGTATTTACATTTTGGAAATGGGAAGAGGGCTTTAGAATATTTTCCTTCAGAAATGATTAGGTGGTGTTTTTAAAACTCAGAGCATTGAAAGCACTCTACTGCAGTTCTTTTGAGATCTGCTATTGCAAAAGGAATATCATCATTACAACTGGTTTAACATGCTTACAAGTAGGTTCTGAGGTTGTTGTGACAGACACCACTTCAGAGGTTCAAGTAAAAGCCACATTATGTTTTCTCCTTTGAGCCTGGCATTAAATTACACAGACCATCACTTTAAAGAAGAAAGTTTCATATCACTGCATGCTTTGTCAAGGGTGCAGTTGGATGGCAAGGTTTAGACATCAATTTTAGCCGAAGAATTATACCATGGCCTAATCCTTTTGAATGAAACATCCATGTAAATCCTGAGAAATTGTTTTTTCATATGTACTGCTCAAACATCCAATCTTTTAGAATATACTTCTAAAAAAAAAAAAACCTTGTACTATAGAGCATGAAAACTACTGTTTTGCCTTCAGTCAGTATTATTTGCCTTCAGTGAATTTCTTACACATTTATTTCTGACATGGGTAATGAAGATAGCTTTTTAAGTTTAGTTTTAGTTTTTTTGTTGTTGCTGTGTGTGTGTGTGTGTATGTGTCTGTGTGCATGCCTATATGTGGTATTGGGGATTCAACCCAGGGGCATTCTACCTCCAAGCTAAACCCTAGCCCTTTTTATTTTGAAACATAATCTCATTAGTTTGCAGAGAGGGTTTCTACATTGCTGAGGCTTTCCTCAAACCTGTGATCCTCCTGTCCTTCAGTCATACCATCACACTTAGATTCCAGCTTAGTTTGTCAACAAACTGGAATTTTGATTTCTAAATGAAATTATTCAGGTCTATCAATAACTCTTTATTGCTGTCTGCCTAGTTGGAATGGGTATTTGACACTATACCACATGCATCTGGAAAATATACCATTAAAAAAATTTAAAACTTAAATTATGTGATTTAAGGTGATATCAATTATTTTAAGCATTATAAAATTAGTATTTAATTTATATAATTGCTGATGCTTCTTCATGAAAAAATAATTTAGAAAAATATGTAGCTTTTATTTACAAAATTGTGAATATATAGAAAAAGTGTAACTTCCTTTGGCTGTTGAAATGTTTACCTCTTTCCACTGCATGTGTGTGTTTTAAAGAATAAATTTAGAATTGATTTATAAGCCTTAGATATATGGTATCTATATCTTAAATTGTACTTTGTTTTGTAGTACTCATGGAACCAATTAACTTTGAGTTTCTTTGCTTCCTAGATTGTAAAGCTGATCAATGTTTGCTCACAAATATATGTTGAGCCCTTACTATATTTAAGACTGTACCAGATAATCTCAAGTCGTAAAAGTATAAAGCTGAGGTTTCACCCATGCAGAACAGTAAAGGAAATAGCATCATATATTGTATCAAGTATTATACCTCACACATGGTGCCATAATCAAGATGTTTTAGATTGTTGCTGCCAGGGTATTCATGAGTAGGTATTTAGAAATCAGAATATATTTAATGCTCTTACTGTAGTAAATGCTTCAAAGGAGGCAGTTCCAAGTCAATCTGTAAGTGGCTTGTCCAGGAATATCAGGATGGTTCATCATGGGCGAACTCAGGATACAGTCTGATAGTAAGATAAAGAAAGGAACAACCTGCCTGGTGAATGAAGAAGAATGCATTTGTGGCTGAGTGATGTGCTGTGGCTATTTCTGAAGCCAGTGCAGGACCAAAACTGACACTTTTAGAAAGCAGAGCTTCCAAAATCATAAAGAACTGTAGCCAAAGCATCAAAAATTGTCCAAACCTACCCTCCTATTTGATTTTCAGAAACATAATTCAATATATTCTTGTTTCTTAACTTAGTTTTTCTAAGTTGTACTTGAAAATATATTAACTGATAAATCATCAAAAGACAAATGTCCTTGAGAGAGATGAATTCAGGCAAAAGAAATGAAGTGGAAAAAGAGATCAAATGAGAATGTTTCTGGCTAAGTCAAGGTTACAAATTCAAATGCTACAATTTGGAGGACCTATATTAATGAATCAAATGAGACACAAGATTAATTAACAAATAGTACTCAGGAAACTGTTTACATGTGAATGTAACGCTAATGATATATTTTTATTTTCAAGATGTTTTTAAAAGGTTAAATAAGAAACTAGTATAGCTCTATGGGGATCAATGTAGAGGCTTCTCAGAAGATTGGAAATGGACTCATCATATTACCCACTGATACTTCTCCTGAGAAACTTTCCAATGGAATTAAATTCAGAATATTATAGTGATACACGCATATCCATGTTTATAGCAGCACAATTCATAATAGCCAAATTATGGAACTATCCTAGTTGTCCATAAATAGATGAATGGATCACAAAACTAGTGTATACACACAATGAAATTTTAATTGGCCATAAAGAACAAAATTATGTCATTTGGAGGAATATGGATGGAATGTGAAAATATTATGCTAAATGAGATTAGACAGTCTCAAAAACAAACAAATACGTGCATGTTTTCTGTCATATGTGGAAGCTAGATAGAATTTAGGAAATAAGAGTAACATTAGATAGAGGAGTAGAGATTTCAATGGAGTGATGGAGGGGAATAGAGAGGAGAAGATGGAGAATAGAGTTGTAAAGAGGGTAACAGTTGAAATAATGTTATGTACCTATATTAAATTTCCAGTGCCAATCTCAAAGACATGCATGGGGAAAGGGAGGGAGCCGTTATTATTTATGAACATGAGAGCAATATGTGTCATATTGAATAAATTTCAAGGAAAGTTGACAGGTCAGAATTAGAGTGACTCATTTGAGCACTTGAATGAAAATAAGAGTAGGAAGATAAAAAGAAGAGTGAAATTAACAACAAAATAAACTTAAAATGTTGAGGGGAAAATTATTTATTGATCGACAATATACACCAAATAATATGATCAATATCTTTCACTTTAGACAGCTTAAATTCCATCTCTATCATATAATACATGTGCACTTTTAGGCAAGTTAATGAACCACAGTCTCACATTTTCTATCTGCAATATGAAAATATTAATAGCAACTATATAATAGTGTTCATGTATTTTTTTTATTTATTTTTTTATGTAAAATGAATCATGTAATGTTTAACAAAAATGCATATAAAACATTAGTTCATCTGGTAAACTGTAGGTACTCAATAAATATCAGTAGATTTATTGTTGTTATTTAGTGGAGAGTAGAAAAGAATCAATAAATAAGAATAAGAAGAAAGAAAGGAAGCATGATGTTAAAAATTCTCACAGATAACATAATTAAAAAATAAAGAAATGTGTATATTTATACACTAAAGGAAAATAATAGTTTCAGAAAATGTCAAAGACAAAGCATAGAGAGAACAAGTCATTGTATTTGATAAGTTATCACAAAGTTAGAAAGTATTTCCATGGAGGGTATATTTTTCAATTTGGAAATGGAGGAAGTCCCATAGTAAAGAGTTAAGGAATTTGGTGACAACACAATCCAGAAAATGTAGATGATTTTTTGAGATTAGCACCAAAAGCAAGAGTAAAAACTATGGAACAAGGGTCATAGACTTCATGTTGTATTTTGTATTTTAATGAGAAGGGGACCTGAACATATTATAATATAGGAGAGGTCTTGATAGAATGCCTAGAAAATGAAAAGAGATGATCATGGATGTGCAGTGACAGAAGAAGAAACACTGAGCTTGGCCATCCTTACGATGAGGAAGGCACTGCTTCTAAAGGAGGAAGTAATGAAAGAGGGAATGTGTTTTAAAGAGATGAGAAATTTTAGAAGCTGAAACCAGGGATCTTGAATTTCATGATACTAGCCTTCTCATTAAATTAGAACAGTTAGCCAACTTTTGAGCCTAAGGAATATGGTATATTAACAATGCATAAGTCCTAGAAGAACAATTTGAAAATAATGATATTCTCAAGAGATGAATGAGTCCAGCTGAAATACAGTATCATAAATGATAATGAATCTAGTCATGTTCAAGATTTTATTCCAGAAACTCAGGAACAAAATATACTTATCAAATAAAAGTGGGAAGCTAAATTTTGGAAGATGCCTGGTGTTTTATATTGATAAAGGGATAATAGTGGAGTTTCAAAAAATGATTGATTTTTTTTGAGGGGGGGTAAGGAATTTGGTTGACTGTGTTGAAATGATTGAACTTGGAGTAGACTCAAGTAACACTTGACAAGTGAGTGCCTGGGGTTTGGAGGAAAGAATTGCAGGGGACTGGACAACTTTAAAAAAAAAGTAAAATTATATTTCTAATAGTTATGCGAAATATAAATAACAAACACCGAAAGAATTATATTTTCATTTAGTATTTGCCATAGAATGTTTGCATAGTAGTCTCAGTTCTGCACCGCTCTCTGTATCCATGACTTTGCAATGTGACTCTACTATATATTTCACCAAGAGGTGAAGTTTTTACCCTACTCTTTATATTTGAACAGGCCTTATTATTTTTTATTGGCTATTAGAATGCAGTCGAAATGCTATTGTGTCTGTTTAAAGCTTATATACTCTTACATGCTTTCATTTTCTCTCTTGCTTCTGTACCTCCACCTTGCTTGGTCTTTAGGAAGATTAAATATATGAAGCAAAATAGTTGACTCAATTGGTCTAATTGAGTTTAAGATAGATGAGATGCTAACCAAAGTCAGCTAATCTACAACACAGACATGAGTAGATTTCTTCAAGCCCAGCTCAGATCAGCAAAACCATGCTATCTACCCATAGACTGAGGACCAAATAGTGTTCCTTGCAGAATGCCACTAGATGATATGGGTGCTTATTGCATGGCATGATAGATTATTCTCTCTATGTATTTCTTGTAAAATATTTGCTTGTAAAATATTTGCTCACCATTTCCTATGAACACATTGGTGTATCAGATTCCTTATGAAAGTATGTTTCCACTATTGTGTATGAGATGTGTTATGTCCAGCGGAGAATATAATAGATTCGTCTCTTTCTTTAAGTATAGCACAATGGATGCATTTAAGATTTGATTAGCCATTTGGCAGCAATTTCAACTTGTTGAAATTTCCATAGGGAAAAGGATAAGTTGATCTGTGCCTCTACAGGACAGCTTGGACCTGTGTGATGCTATGCTTTAGCTTTCCTACTTTAACTAAGGGAACACATAAGCTAAACATTATTTTGAAAGGGATCATATGATTATATATATATATATGCATACAAAAATACATTTATATGCATATATATGTATCTTTTTTTGGTACCAGAGTTTGAACCCAGGGTCATCCTCCTTCCAACTATAACCCTAGCCCTTTTAATCATTTTTTGTTTGGTTTAAAATAGGGTATTGCTAAGTTGCTGAGAGTCTTGCTAAGTTACTGAGACTGGCCACAAACCTGCAATCCTCCTGTCTCAGACTCCCAAGTATTGAGATCACAGATGTGTGTCACTGTGCCCAGTTTAGATACTATATTTGGAATTACAAAAAACTAGGCAAATATTTCAGTTCTGCCACTATTATTTTGTATAGCATTAGCCAAGTTAATTCTTTTTTGATCTTCAGTTTCTCACCTGCAAAAAATCAAAGTATGCCTAGACCAATAGCAGATACAAATTAGGCACTCAACATATGGAATCTTTGGTGACTTGGATCTTGTCATTTCCATTTTCCACTATTTAGCTATACTAAAGTTCCTTCTGAAAACAATATGTCTATAGGATACACCTATATTTGTGGTCGAATCTCCGTTTACTTATAATATTTATTTTTTATGTCCTTTTTAATCCCAGAGAGGATTAAGAAAGTTCATGAAAATACAAAAAAATCCCTGAAAATAATACAAATATGTTTTGTGAAGAGACTATTAGTAATGGCAGAAATGAGGCTAGAACACAATTAGCTTAGTCACAATTTGACTCTAACCTTTTCCTTTCTTATAGAAAAGCAGAAGAGAATATAGAATAAGTATATGACCCCATGTCTGTAAAGAATAAAATAGTTTTTCCCAGTTTCTTCCCTAAAAGGACACTACAATCTAATGAAAATATTCTCAGTCGCATCTTCTGGTAAACACAGCTCTGAATTGAAAGTGCTATTTCTTATAATATATGGCCAATGGAACTATGATGAATCATAATTTAATAAAATTAGTTCTGAGAGAAACCAATATAATAGTCCTCAATTATATAACTATGTGAGAAGTTGAATAAAGCCATAGGTAACAAGTCACCTCAGGAAATAGACTCTTCAGGCCATCCTTCCTAAGTGTTATTTTCTCTTAACCCAACTTCTAATATTGAGCAGTAGTAAGTTTAATATTATATGCTCAGAATCACACACACACACACACACACACACACACACACACACACACAGGTTATTTATACTTGCAGCTAAATATAAAGCAGTAAGTTTATCAGTGAGCCCAAAAGGATAGAGTCTTATCAAGCATAAGGCCAATAGAGGCATGTGCTGGTACATTCAGCCAACACACACATCAGGGTCAAATAGAGGGAGCACCTGTTGGCAGTGTAGAGATTTCCCTTAGTTATTAATTTGGGGTCAGCATAAATCTTAGTTAGATGATAAATAATTTGTATAACTTAGTTTTTACATATGCTAATTATTTATACAAATTTAAGCAAGTAATACTTTAGATAATTTCAATATTTGTTCATAGAAAAATAAAGTAGTATTTTTCATTCTCTTAATCTTACTAGAACTTTTTACACTCTTTTTCTTTTTATAAACTTTTCTTGGTACATTGTAGTCTCATATCATAATGTAGTTCAAAATGATAGGGACATACATGTACACTTTGTGAACTTACTTATGTAGTTTTTATCACCATTTTTTGCCATTTCCCTTCTCCTTTTGATCAAAGGGCATTTCTTAAATATCCATATCTATGTCCCTTGCCAAGCACTGTCGAATAGAAACAGTTCCTCCACTTGCCTTTCAGAGTTGTACTGTGAGGAAGATAATGATGATGCCAACAGTTACATACAAGTCATGGAAGGAAGGAAAATCACAAACACCACAATGCTTTGAAGTTCAGCTAGGAAGTCCTTTCCTTGAAACTGTTTTTTCTGACCCCCACAACTTTTCATCCCTTTACATTTCTAATGTTTTCGTTTACCAGTCAGGAATGCCAAGTCTCCATAAACATGAGCTGTTTCCTAGATAATTTAACAAGTTCATTCTGCTGGGTGGTATACACCTCATGATGTCCAGTGAGACAGGAGGATTACAGGTTCCATGTCAGCACATGGTATCTCAGCAAAACCCTATTTGAAAATAAATAAATTAATCATAATAAGAGTTGTAGCTCAGGGTTAAAGAACCCCCCGGGTTTAATCCCCAGTACCATGCATACAAAAAGTAGTTAATTCAAAGTATCCTATAAACTGAATTATTTTTGTGAAATATTTGTACATTAATAACCCCTTAATTCTGCTAGTTCTACAGTATAAGCAAGGGCTGCTGCTGTTCCTCCAGGCACAGTTCCATCATCTGAGCCAGATGGCTTACTCTACTTATGTCAAGGTACGAAAATCTTATTTAGTAGTCCTTGGAGGTTTGAGAGTCAAGGAAATTTCATAACAGAAATACTGGATGTGCTGTAGTACAGGCTGTAAACTAGATTCCTGTATACAATCCCCATGAATCGCAGCTGCGGGCTGCTGTTCACATGCACATCAATCCATCTGCAATTTTATAATGTTATCTGTTCATTTGGCAAAAAAAAAAAAAAAAAAAAACTACCAAATTCTCAAGTACTTACCAAGGTGAGAATTATGAGTGTGGGAATATATATGTAAAATGTCTCTTACCTGAACAACTAAAAAGCAACAAACAGTGGCTCATTTGCTCATTTTTCCATATTAGCCTAATGTTCATAATGGATAAAATCACCTATTAGGTAGTCAGCTTTGAATTTATAAGAAACACTGAAATGGTGATAACCCTTATTAGGTGACTTAGTATTAATGTTTGGAAATATACAATGAAAATACTCCTACTCTTCATATTTTCCTAATGGGTGAATGAATGTATATGAGAACAAAATGCAAATAAAGTATACTAAAATTTTATTTGAGTTAAAGCATCATGAATATAAATTAAAGCATAGTTTATTATTTTTTACATTATCATTCTGCTCTTCTCCCAAGGCAGACTCACATTCCATTTAAATGAGTATCATCTGGTAAAATATTCCATTATTCTATAATATATAGTCATATTAACATTGGAATTTTATCAGTTTTAAATGGTAAAAAATCCATTGCAAACTGGTTAAAGGAAATTAATCAACTTATTTGTTTAATCTTTATATAGCACATATCTATCATTTATCTATTTATCTTTAGAAAACTGGATAGTATAGTTCTAGGTCTATATCCTCATCTTAAAACACCTGCTATGAGAGATACCAGGAATGGTGGTGCATGCTTGTAATTCCAGTATGTGATTGAGAGGCTGAGACTGGAGGATCAAAGATTTGTGGCAGCCTCAGGAATTAGTGAGGCCCTCCACAACTTAGACTCTGTTTCAAAGCAAAATAGGGCTGGGGGTGTAGTTCAGAGGTAGAACACCCCTGAGTTCAATCCCCAATACCAAAAAGAAAGAAAGAAAGAAAGAAAGAAAGAAAGAAAGAAAGAAAGAAAGAAAGAAAGAAAGAAGGAAAGAAAGAAAAAAAAAAAAAAAAAAGAAGCACTTTCCAGAAGAATGGAAATGTAGAGTAAATACCAGGGCTATACACAAGTATCCACTGTAATGATGAAATCTGAACAACTAAATAAAGTTTGCTATTCCTGCTAGAATGTCATTGCTGCACAGAAATGTAACAGCAACTAGCTGCTGTGAACAACATCTAAACCACTCCTATCTGCATGGGAGATATGGGTTAACATGTATCTACTCTCATTGTCCTTAACCCCATAAGAGAATTGCATTCTAGAAGGATCCTTAAATATCTAGAGAATTGCCATAGTTGATTCTAATTAAAATTTACCTTTTAGATAAAATCTATTAAAACATAAAATGTGTTCTATAATCCCTAGATATGCAGCATGTATAGTTTATTATTAATATGACTAAAGAAAATTTATGAAAAATGCCTGAATAATCAGCTGTGGCTTCAACATAAATGTATGCAAATTTGCTAAACATTGATGCAAAATCCTGAGAAGTATACTCAGGAATTTTCCTTCTCATTATGTTAATGGTCAAGATCAATTGAAACAAGAAATGTATGGAAATTTATGGACTTTTATTTAATATAAGTGCTGCCAATTTCATAAAGCAAATTATATAAGAAAAGCCACACAGATATGGATTTAATACGTGGGAGAAGTTGGGAGAGATTTGGTTACACTGTCTTTTTCAAGGGAAGAGTTTATCAAAAGTATATCATATCTAAATTGAATTAGAGAAGATTCCAGGCTTGAGGTTAAATTAAGGTGACCATATTTGAGATTTCCCGGCAGGGACATAGCTTATCCTCATGGTCCTGTGTATCCTGTTTTTTGAATATTGTCCCAAGTTTTAAGGGATTTTGATAGTAAAATTTCATTAATGTTGAACTATGCATAATTGTTTGGCTCCCAGTTTTCACTGACCATGTCAAACAGTACAGTAATTTTTGAATGTACAATTAATGACTTTCTCTGATATAAAATTTGAATGAAACACAATCAGTGATAATCTATATTTCTTTTTCCAATCCTTTTTAGACAAGGCATAATTAACATATCTCTGTCAAAGAAAGCTTAAAAATACTATTAAGAGATACTGTTTGAATAGGATGTGGAGGCGCTCGCTTGTAATCCCAGTACTTGGGAGGCTGAGACAGTAGGATCACAGGTTCCTGGCTAGCCTCAGTAACTTATTGAGGACCTCCACAACTTAGTGAGACACTGTTTCAAAATAAAAAGTAAAATAGGGCTGAGTGAGGGTGTAGCTCAGAGGTAGAATGCCCCTGGGTTCAAACCCCAGTACCACAAAAAAAAAAAAAAAAAAAAAAAAAAAAAAAAAAAAAAAAAAAAAAAAAAAAAAAAAAAAAAAAAAAAAAAAAAAAAAAAAAAAAGCAGGTAGTGTTGCAGGTTCAGGGCAGTCATGCAATAACTGTTTCAAATAAAAAATAAAAAGGGTTTGGATGTAGCTCCTAAATTCAATCTCCAGAACTCACCACATATACACTAAAAATACGTGCAAACATACATACATACATACATACATAAAAATGGTAGTATCTTCCCACACAAGAGGGTAGGAACGGGTTACTCCTTCCAACATTCACATCACTGCTCCTGGTGACCACTTGGATGTTGACCTATGCAGCAGCCTGCCATGTGCTTAACTCTTGAGGGCTCCATTAACAGGATGAATGCAAAACAATGCAAATATGGAGGAATACAAGCACTCTTGCTATAGATGTATATTTTAAAATAAATATCAGGCACCTAATCTTACTTGTTTTATTGTTTGTCTCTTTCACTTTTTCTTTCTTCTTCCTCTTTTTTGGCAAAAATGAGCTTACAGAAACAAAGTATACATTTCATAAAGAAACAATTCCTGCCCTGTTGTCTGTGTCATTCTCAAGAGAAATTTGAAAAAGAATGTATAACTTGCACAGAATGTTTTCCAACAATTGCCATCTATTGTGGAATTCCTCACACATTCAGTGAGGAAACAAATCTTCTGCAGCAGCGTTGACATCTATTTTAGAAGTTAGCAACTATTTTAAAAAGTATTCACAGTTTAATACATGATGCAAAAAGTATACAATTTTGACCTATTTTGAAGAATGACTTTTCCTTTGGATCAAATTACATCTTTACTAAACTAATTCCACTTATTTATAAGTTTGAACATTGATTACAGATGATAAAATTTAAATAAAAGTGGATCTTTGCATTTTATTTTTATCTCAATTTTTCTTACAGATGATAAAATTTAAATAAAAGTGGATCTTTGCATTTTATTTTTATCTCAATTTTTCTTATGAACATAGAAAAAGTGCTGTAAATGAAGCTGTTAAACGTGTTAACTGCATCAGCAGATGAAAACTTTCATGAGCAGTTACATAATGCCCAGCTGTACATATTGCTATCAGAAGCCTCAAGGAGAAAAATAAATTCTAATAATGGTGTAAACACTTAATTGAATAAATGCAAAACTTTTGCATGTTCCTTCTGTTTTAGGTGAAACATTTGGCATTACAGCAAATGCCTTTAAAAATTTATTTTAGGCCGGGCATGGTGGCGCATGCTTGTAATCCCAGCATTCGGGAGGCTGAGACCGGAGGATCCGGGTTCGCCGCCAGCCTCAGCTACCTAGTGAGGCACTCCGCAACTTAGTGAGACTCGGTTTCAAAACAAAGAATAAAAAATAGGGCTGGGGGTATAGCTCGGAGGTAGAATGCCCCTGAGTTCAATCCCCAGTACCGCAAAAAAAAAAAAAAAAAAAAATTTATTTTAGAAGTTTACCAGTGAAAATAAAAATATTTACGTGATAATCATACAAATACAAAGTTCAGTAGAATATAGCATAAGTGTATAAAGCTGTCTTTACTAATTCAATATACCTTTAAAATATACAGTTCTTTTGCAAAAGCATCTAAAAAAACTGTGACTGCCCACCAGTTAAAAGCAAGCTTTAGTTGTAAATTATAACTATTTTTCAGTTTAGTTGTGTATTGTTAAGATAGTTTTATTAATTAGATTTAATTGACAGATAATTAGGCTTATTAATAGGGTACTAAGTAATATTTTAATACAATGTATAATGATCAACTCAAGATGTTTAGGTCAAACATTTAATATTCCTTTGTGATGAGAATATTCAAGACGACAAGGGGGATGGAAAGAGATTGATTAGCAGAGATAAAGCATTATTTATCAAAATGTTCAGTAAATGGAAAACTAAAAACTTCAGCTTTGATATTTAGTAAATTTTAGTCATTGAAACAAGTCTTGCAAACAAACCAGAAGATACTGAATTTTTTTCCGATGAAAGCAAAAGAGATAAAAATGAATTAAATCATGTTAGTACAAGTGGAGTATAAAATCTAATATTATTTAGAATATCTTGACTTGTGGGAGAAATCTTTTGATAGCATTTATATTTTATAATTGAGTAAATTTATATTCCTTGTTAAAAATGAAAAAATTATGAAGTATATAATTTCATACAATTTGAATTTAAGAAAACAAATAAATTATAGAGAAAACATTTTTTGTGTATTGTCTTAAAATATTTATCAAATAAAGGTATAAGGAATGGTGGCAAAGGGTCATCTTTTGAAAAAGTCATTGAACTGAAGTATTTATACATTTTGATACAAAAAATATAAAGAAATGTACAGTATTTTCTGAATTTAATTTGATTTTACCAGGTACCTAGTACCTTTAGAGACTGCATTTTCTTCATTAGAAATATTAAAAACACTGTAGTGTAGAAAGAACAGTCATATGAAGCTTGGGGCAACTGCAAACTCATTAACCATAAAATACTGCTCTTAAGATGACTTATAATTTTTTAAAATCATATAAAAATAAATTCTTTATGAAATGTGCATAACTTTGTAAAAACAAGAGACATAATTAAGTCACTGTAACCTAAATTTGTACAAAGTCTAAATCTTCAAAAAACTTATTCTGCTTATGCATTTTATAAAATTTCAGAAAATTGAAGCAATGAAAAATTTTTACTTATTATATATGGATATTGCTATATAGTGATATATACATATATGCATACATACATAGTTTATGTCTATTAATCTGTAGAAATAAGATTTGCTTTGAAAATAGAATAAAATAATCTTATAAATCCACTAGTGTGTTTAAAAATTGGGAAATGAATATTTCAAAAAATATATTTTTAGTACTTCTTTTATGTTTACAAATGTTCTGGTTTATTCTGTCAAAAAATAAACCAGTAAAACTAGACTCATACCAATGCACACAAAGATTTCTGTTAATCTGGATTTACCTAGGAATAGATTTTAGAAATAGTGTCAGCTATTCCTCTGATAGAGGGCTAATATCTGGAATATACAGAAAACTCAAGAAACTCACCAGCAAGAAAACAAATAACCCAATCAAAAAATGGGCAAGTGAACTAAATAGCACTTCACAAAAGAAGAAATACAAGTGGCAAATAAATGTATGAAAAAATGTTCAACATCATTAGCAATCAGAGAGATGTGAATCAAACTACCTTAAGATTTCACCTAACCCCAATTAGAATAGCAATCATTAAAAACAGAAACAACAACAAATGCTGGTGAGGATGTGGCGAAGTAGGAACTCTAATACATTCTTGGTGGAATTGCAAATTAGTGCAACCACTGTGGAAAACAGTGTGGAAGAACCTCAGAAGAATGGGAATGAACCTAACATATGACCCAGCTATATTCTCCTAGTATCTACCCAAAAGAATGTAAACCAAACTACCAGAGTAATGCATGCATATCTATGTTTATAGTGGCACAATTCACAATTGCCAAACCATGGAACCAGCCAAGATGTCCATCAATAGATGAATGGATTGCAAAACGGTGAGATATGTACACAATGGAATTCTACTCGGTCATAAAGAAGAGCAAAATTATGTCATTTGCAGGGAAATGGATAGAACTGGAAAACATGCTAAGTGAGATTAGTTATTCATAAAAAGCGGAAAATTGGATGATCTTCCTAATATGTGGAAGCTGGGGAGAAAACGGGACATAGGAGGGAATTCTGACAAAAGAGGAAAAACCTTAGATGAGTGAAGAAGGTGATCTAACTGAGGAAGATGGGAGGGGAGAAGAGAAAAACACTTCAATGGAGATGATGTACATACACAAACTTATCAAAGTCAATCACTGTGCTGAGCATGGTAAGGATGGGAGGGGGAGGGAATAAGGCGGGACCTGGGGGAGGGCTCAATGAGAGCTGTGTGCATGTATACACCTTGAACTTTATCAGGATGTACGATTACAATGCACCAATAAAATAAAAAAGAAGTAGAGCAATGCCTATCCAACAAATTTTGAAAACATATTGTATCTCAGTTGATCTTTATATATATTTATAAATCTCATATGGCAATGGGTTCAAAATTGTGCTTCTTAACAACTATTTGGAGCACAACTAGCTCATGTTGCCAATAAGAGAAAAATAGTTGAACTAGTACAGATAGACATCTTGAGTGAACCAGTGAGGGAAATAAGAAAATTTCTAAAGAGAAATATATGCCAGTTCTATTTAGAAGTAGAGTAGATACATGAAACATGTGTATATGTACTTTTAAATATAAAGAAGGTATGAGGATAGTCGAAGTATCTGGATCATAAAATATGAGAACCTGAGTTTAACTTTAGCAATTGTCTACATTTGTATTGCACCTAATTTAAGAGTGGTAGTCCTCCAAGTGAGTTACTGACCCGTAGTTACAAGTGAAAATGTGGAAATCACCCAGCCTAATTTTTAAAGCTAGGAATCAGGTCAAGTACTCATTTTTAAAATGTCATGGTTGAGCTAGATTTCCCACTCAGTTGAAGTTACATTTCGGCTTGTATATATTTCTCCTTCCAGTGTTAGAACTTCATAGGCTTGAGAGAGAGATTTAAAGAGAAAAGTTATGGCAATGCTAGAGCATTAATGCTAGTTTCTGGAATATTTTACAATTTATTTCTGACTCTAAAGTCAAGCAACTTTTCAAGAAAACTATTTTTCAATTTTACCCTGATATTCATTCATATATTCAATAACTATTTCCTGAAATCTTTTTAATACATTAAAAACATTTATATCTCTATAGTATGAATAGCTCCATTTGGTGGTTATCTCCTTTTGTTTTCATTTTTCTGTTTTAATAGTTTTAAAGTGAATCATATTGAGGGGACAAATATCATATTTAGTTTTGAGTTATTGATTGGTGATTCATATACTGCAGCTCTTTTACAAAATTTGAGCAAAATAACTTGTGATTGAAAGATAGATACAGTTTATTAGCAAAACTTGCTTTTTGAGTAGAAGGTGGAACATAAATGAAGTGATTGGAGCATTATGAAGATGCCATCACTAGAAACTCCTTGCCTTTGGATAAAAAAACATTTTAACATTACCGATACTCTTCTTATGATACCGATATATTGACAAATAGGCATGAGATTAAAAAAACCAAGGAGGCTGCAGGTGGGTTGTTGTTTTATTATTTTGATTCCTTTCTCAACTTGTCAATAATTATCCAGTGAAAGGGGAGATATTTTTAAGATAATGCTTACTTAAAAAATTGTCCATTCCCTACTGAAGTCACTGTGAGCATCAAATCATTCATACTAGGACTATAAGTGGCAGAGATCATTCATTTCCTAGTAATTCTCAGGATTAACGAATGTTTGACAAAGTACATATTAGCAAAGAATAGCATTCTTTTTCTTTTTTTTTTTTTTTGCGGTACTGGGGATTGAACTCAGGGGCATTCTACTTCCGAGCTATACCCCCAGCCCTATTTTTTTATTCTTTATTTTGAAACCAAGTCTCACTAAGTTGCAGAGTGCCTCACGAGGTAGCTGAGGCTGGCCGCGAACCTGGATCCTCCGGTCTCAGCCTCCCGAATGCTGGGATTACAAGCGTGCGCCACCACGCCCGGCTAGAATAGCATTCTTAAAATTGAATACTTGTGGAGTACTGCACAAAGAACAAATACTTTATAACTTTTGAAACAATGTCAGAATTTACCTTTAGGTCTTAAACATAAGCAATCATGAACAGTTAAGAACTTTTATGTGTTAACTAGTGGTGATAATGGAAAAATCAGTGAGTGGCATGGGAATAAGAAGATGAAACAATAGGTAGCAACAATAAGATCAAACCCAGGGTAGAGACATTTCCAAACAGAGACATTGTCTCATTTGGCATAATGAGAAGGATAATACTCAAGTAAAGTCAATTTCTTTATTGTTAAAATTGGGAATAAATAAAATACATTCATAAAGAACCTTGCTTAAAATGTAGAATATAACAATGTTCAATAAATTCTGCTTTCCTCTATAAGATACTTCATTGGATTCAAAAATATTCAACCCAAATTTTAGATATTATTATGTCTAAGTAAATTTATCCTGTTGTCTGAAATTTGAATCTCAAAAACAAAAATTATTATGCAGAAAAATTTGAGCCAGGTGAATCAAACCTAGAAAAATAGTCAAAGCTCTGCAAGATCATGTAAGATGTTCATGTTCGTCATACAGAATGTTGTCCAGCTATTTTTCTATGGAAACGAGACGCAGGGTCAGCTCAGGAAGAAGGCTAAGACAATGGAAAGCCAGGAGAGGCATCTACCTCATGATTCTTCTTATCTCGTGATTATTTTAAAGTAAAACTTTGGTGTGAAAGGAAATATGCCAAGTGATATGTGCATGTAAATGTATCACTTTGAATATCCCTATGATGTATAATTGTATGCATGTATAATGCATCACTTTGAATCTCCCTATGATGCACTAATAAATGTATAATAAATAGGTGTTAACAAATCATCCTCCATAGAGGTTACACCCCTTTATACTATCTCCAGTAATATATATCTCATTTGTCTTTTTAAAATATTAATTTAAAAATAGCAGGTAACATTCATTCCATGTTTACTATAGGCCAAGCATGATTCTAAATCCACTAATTATATTTTTAAAGAAATCATTGTGGAAAATGTCAAATGAATAAAATAAAATAACATAATCAACTTAGAGAAAAAATAAAGTACAAATTTGAAGACAGTCCTAAAGGATTCTTGTCCTGTTTATTTCATCCATATCTCAAAGTTCTGGTAACTCTATTTGGACTTAGTGACTTGTTGTTTGTTTGTTTGGCCACTGGTTGAAGACTGTTCCCAGGGTGCACTTGGCAGATCAACCAATGCAGAGTCTTCCCCTACAGAAACTCACTTTGAA
Source organism: Graphiurus murinus (assembly GCA_004027655.1). Taxonomy (NCBI): domain Eukaryota; kingdom Metazoa; phylum Chordata; class Mammalia; order Rodentia; family Gliridae; genus Graphiurus; species Graphiurus murinus. Next base: position 9,184 of record PVLC010020463.1, on the reverse strand, counting down.
CTTAGAGAAACAAGTCCTGGGCATGTAAACCACATTATTAAGTATAAAAGCAGAGTATTTTAGACATTCAAAGGAAAAAGCAACCATGTTTTTTACTAGAATATTTGAAGAAGACATCAATGAAAAGAATTAGTATGAACAAGCAAATAGGCATTTCATGTGTGTTTGAGCCTGATTTTATGAGAAAAAGTGGAAAGACTATAATGTTTAAGTCCAGCAAAGACCATATAGAGCAGCCTTGCTGAAGTGGAGATTCCCGTAGTTGAGGGTGAGGAAGTGCAGTGAGATAAGTAGTGATCATGGGGTTAAGAGGTTTGCAGGTGTCCTTCAGTTTTAAGGGGCAAGTGAACATCTTACATTTGGCTGCATCATGACCAAAGATGTGTTGAAGAAAGAACACATCTGTAGACAGCCATGAGAGATGGAGCATCTGGGGGCAGCACAGATGCTAGGAGAATATTTAGATGACTTTTGTGATAATCCAGGCTCAATGTTAATCTTTTAACTTGGTGCTTTTAATTCTATTCCTGTTTGATGGCCTTTCCTAGCTTCAGATGGAATAATATTTATTCCCTTGGCTTTCAATGAATTTGGCCTACTGTGCAAAAGTACGGGAATCAGGAATGTGAATTCAGATCCATTAACCTTAGAAGAATGTCACAAAATTGAGATGTGCTTTTTCAGAAAGTAGGAACTGTGTAAATACACAAAATTATCAGCAGCTGTCATTTTAGAAGAAAGATTTTTCTCCCCACTATGCTGTGTCCCCCAGGAGCAATTGAAGGTCATTTTGTAAAAAGTGCTAGTATGTTATGATATTTGTGTCAGTTAATTAAATGTGTCATATCAAACAACTTCTATTTTGCATGGCACTTTTTCCTAATTCTCTCTATTGCTATTGAATAAATACAGGGTAAAACAAAAACCATCTTCACTTGTTAAATTTACCGAATTCTACCAAATCACCCCTATTTATGCTTCATTGTATTTGTTAATTTAAAGTGAAGTTTCATTTGCCTATATTATTCTTATTCATAAGATATTGGGAAAATAATTTAAATATAATGTCTTCATTCTGGACTTTCATTATCAACCTGGATTATTCCCAAGAATTACTTGATTCTGTAAGTATGATATACAGTTATAAATATTAAAGAAAATAATAGAGATGTGGAGAAAGTTTTGTTTTCACAATTTTTAAATGAAACTAGTTATCCGATTTAAGGTTTCATGTTTGTAATTTATTGTGGAATAATTCAGAATTTCCCAAATAATTATTACAGCATAAACTCTAAGAAATAGTGAGATGTATGAGAGGGTCACACACACACACACACTCACACACAGTAATAGAAACAATGGTCTCATTCTGAGGTTGCTGTGAACATGTCTACAAAGTCTTATTCAGCACTACATTGATGTTAACCTTCTGCTTTACCAATTTATCTCAAAGAAAGTTTTACTGCCACCACTATCAAAACAGTGTCCTAGAAAATAAACTCATAAACTATGTGTTCCCTCTCCTTCATGGTCCCTGAGCCTTTATCAATAAATTTGGTGGTAGTCTTCTCTACTGAAAAGAATTTCCTATATAACCTGTGCTAACTTTCTCTATCTTGGATATTTGCTCATACATGGTCTTTTGAGTCTTTGATGATTCTCACTGATTCCAAATTAAGCTTTTATTTTATTTTCAAAGAAATAAATTCTGAATAATAAAAAACTAAGTAAATGGGAATGAAAATCCTAATGCAGCCTTCAGTGATATAGATATCAACATAATCTCTTAATCCTTCTTCCTGTTCCTTTCTTCTACCTGATAAACTCAACAGAGAATAATAGATGCAACGGAGAAAGGACTTCATGCATCCTATTCTCTAGTACTAGGATCTAAATTTACTCAAGTTCTGCTGAGAAAAACAGCTATCTCATGATTGGTGACTGTTAGGATATTAACTTTTTTTCTTTTTTGAAATAACTTTATTGTTGCGTTGTCACTATACATCATAGGGGAGATTCAAAGGGCAACATTCATCTATATTCACTTCACTTGGTGTGTTTCTCTCAGCATCCCATCCTGCTCCCTTCTGCCTCCCTGTACATGTTAATGAGATTGGTGCTAAAACCTTCATGTATGAACATAACATTATTTGTTCGGTTTCCTTCCTCGTTCCTTTTCCCCCTCCGCACCTCTCTCCCAGATCTTCTTCCACTATTCTACTGGTCTATCTCTCACTTATCTAAAGTCCCTTTTGTTTCTTATTTTCTCTCTAGATTCTGCATATGAGAGAAAATATATAACCCTTGACTTTCTGAGACTCACTGATCTCACTTAGCATAATATTCTCTAGTACCATTTTTCTGCAAATGGCATAATTTTATTCTTCTTAATGGCTGACAAATACCATTTCTCAAGATTATCTGGGTATTATTAAGGAAATGAACAGGATAGGAATTTAAGAAATAATTAGAAGAACCCCATATTTAAATGTTTCTGAATCCATGCTTCACCATTTCAATCACCCTGCAAAACTGAGCTACATAATTATAATTCTATTGGAATTGAAAAAATGTACTTTTATGACCTTATGCTTAAGCAAGTGGAAGAAATTTACTGATAATTTTTATTTTTTCAGTGGTGAGAATGTTTTTATTTGTTATTATTTATTTAACTGATCCATAAAATACACACATTAATTACATTTTGATACAGTATACATTGCAAAATGTTTTCTTCTAACTAAAAGCTTTTTATTTTTAAACTTACCTATATCCAACACTCAAACACACGTGCACATATTATCTAAGATAGAACTGAGAATAGAAGTTAGTTACTGATAAATCAGTTACTAAAAGTATAAAATTTGATTCACAGTTCTATTTTTTATAGAATATTATTACAAAATTCCCTTAAAGCATAAGAAATCACACTTTTTAAATTAAACTATACATAAGCCAGGCATAGAAACCTATACCTGTAATCCCAGTATTCAGGAAGCTGAGATAGAAGGATCACAGGTTCAAGGCCAACCTCAACTGAGACTCTCAGCAACTTGGCAAAACTCTGCTTCAAAAAAATAAAAATAAAAAATAATAAAAAACAAATAAAGGGTTGGGGATGTAGCTCAGAGTTAATAATGCTCCTAGGTCTGATTGCTAGAGCCAAGAAAAATAAATAATATTAAATGAGAATCAAATCATAGAATTATTATTTATGTTAGATTGTATCCCTAAAGTTCTTCCTTGTTTGTTTAATCTCATACTTTTAATCTCTTCATTTGTATTTTTAATTTCCTATTAGAAAGATCATCAGTGCTTTAGAATAGAATTTGTAGAGTAATTAAACAGGGTGTTTAAAAATATTTAATAACATGAGAAAAACACTTATGATTCAATAAATAGATAATTTATGAACAACATAATCTCATATATATGTTAAATGCATAGAGAAAATTCTCTCTCTACATATATCATACATTAAAATATTTAAAAATTATTACTTCTGGACTGAGAGAGATTTGTCAACTTCATTTTCTGTTTTATACCTTCTATTTTCTATGTATCTTCTTTATATTCTATTTTTACATTCCTCAAGTTTTTATAGTGAATAATGACTAACTATGAGGAAAATTATATCTTAATTTTAGATGACATCATCAATGAATAACATGCAACCTCACACATAGCAGGTATTTGATAAACATCGGATATTTCCTTCTCAGGAGGGAAAGAAAGAAATAGACAAAGATTCATTTTGTTATCAATAAAATCTTACTCGAATTGCCTAGAAAGCAACTGTACTCTAATATCCTACAGACTTAGCTAAGAAGAACAGTATAAAACTTGGAGACAGAGGTTAGCCCTGGGCATGAAAAGCCTTCACAGAAGAGAGTTAAAATGACTCATTGATGCACTGGGGTCTAATTAAGCAAGTGAAGCATGAGGGTGATATCATCAAAAATTGTTCTAACGCTAGGGAAGCGATTATGGAAACTATTGCAATGGTCAAGTTCACTCATAATGAACACATGAATAAGAAACTGTGCATTAGCCACTGAAAGTGAAGTTTTATCGGAAATACTTTTTTTCAGTGATAACAAGCAAAGTCAATGCTTACTCTAATTTGCTTTGGAGGAATGATGAAAGGTCAAGGACTTAAATGGATATAAAACTCCAAATAAAACTTTCCGTCAGGCAAATTCATACTCAGGGCCATATAGACAACTTAAAAGTTAAAAAGGAAAAAGGAAAAAAAAAATACTTCAGCAGTAATTTTTATTTCACCTAGACCACATAGTGAAATATAATATAATTCAAGGAAAAGAATAATTCCATGTTTGGTTTCATCTCTCACACACTTCTCTTTCCATACCTCTTCCTTTTTGTGCTCACCTCTTCTCTGTTTTCTCATGGATCATCTGTATTAGTTAGCTTTATGTCCCTGTGACCAAAATACCTGACAAGAGCAACTTAGGGGGGGAAAGGTTTATTTAGCTCATGGTTTCTAAGATTCAGTCCATGGCTAGCTGACTCCAGGACAGAAGCATCATAGTGATAGGGCATGGTGAAACTTATCTGCCTAGATCCTGGCAACAAGGAAGGTGAGGTGGAAGGGAAGGGAGCCGAGGACACATATGGTCCCCAAGTTCATGCACCTACTAACCTACATCCTCCAGCCATGCCCCATTTGCCTACAGTTGCCACCCAGATAATTTATTTAAGTTATTAGTCCATCAATAGATTAACTCACTAATGAGGTTAGATCCCTCAAGATCTAATCATTTCACCTCTAAACACTGTTGTATTGCCAACACGTAAGTTTTTTCTGGGATACATTTCATATACAAACCAGAATACCATCTCAGTCATAAACTAATGCAACAATGCAATAATCAGAGGTAATACCTTTAGCAGAACATAACTCTATTAATGAATTAGCTATTCACTTATGTATTCAATATACATTTAGAGAGTTTTAAAAATATTTTTGGGGTGCATAATAAGTGTTAAGTGGCACTGCAATACTTGGAGATAAAATTAAGCAATCAAGCTAGAAAAAAATCTCTTTGTTTCTGAAACTGATATGTTTGAAGATGTGAGATAGACAATAACAAAATTGGGTTGGAACTTACAGCCTCACATTTAAGAACACTGTAGAAAGGGCGATAAGGAAAACTGGTGCTGCCCTTGCAGGATCACCTGATTGCACTTTTGCACTTCTCCTGTTGGACTCTATGGTGCTGCTCTGTGTTTGGTTTTGTTTGTTCTTTGGCTTTATAGTCTTTTGGCAAGACTTTTAGTAATGAGTCATTTCTCAGATGCCCATTCCTTAGATTCCCCTCAGTCATCATTGGCTATGGATCCCAGCCCTCTCTTTCCCTTCTCTGTTCAGGTAAGAGACATGAGGTCCTTGGGAGCCTCTTCTGTGGGCCGATCTCACCACTCTTAAGTTCAACCTCCAGTGAACTGCTAATCTAAAGTAGGTGCCTTTTAATGTACACAATTGCTGAGAATGACATAATCAGGTGAAATCTCAGGGCTTCCTTGTTCAGGCTAAATGGTCCACTTAATCTTGATATGTCTTGGGTGTAAATACTGAGAAAAAAAGTCAGGAGATTTTAGTTATTCTATTTGTGTATTATATATGCCTATTGGAAAACTATGGGACTCAACATAATAAGTTGAAATTTTCCCAAAAAAATACATAAATTTAAGTGGATCTCAAGTAAAAAATAAGAAACTACAAAATCTAAATCCAGCATTCAAATGGCAAAGAATGCAAGTATTCAGAGAAATTCTGAAAAATAAGATTAATGTTCAAAAAATAACGATTACATTATATCACAGTATAAAATTATTATAATTCTTTTTTAAACACTGATATTTATGCATACATTGACAAATTACTATAAAAGAGGATAAAACATTTAAATATATTTAAATACAGAAATTTTGAGAAAGATAAAGCTTATTGTAATAAATGCTATTTTAACAATTGTGTAGACTGCTGAAAAATAAATTAATTGGAATACTATTTCACATTGTAGTCCAAAACAAATTTCAGTTGTATTAAATGTTGAAATATAAAAATAAAACCAGAAAATTATAGAAGAAAATATGAAAGTTTTTAAATGTCTTATAATGAAGGACATTTTTGCTTACCATGGCACAAAACTCAGAATTCATAAAAAAAATAAAACTAATATATATTTTTATGTATCACAGTAAAACCAATATACATATAGTCTAAGGACAATTATTAATTAAAAGTACTTGTGACTCATATTAAAAAACCTAATACCTTAGCACAGGAAGAACATCTCTAATGAAGAATAAATACTTGGCAAACTAATAGCCAATAAGTAACCAGGGATATGTAAAGGCATCAATAAGAAATAATTATAATTATAAGAAATAATTATAAGAAATAATTATAAAATTTAATTATACAAAAGGTGTACAAAATCACTAAAAAGGTCATGCATACTAAAACTAAATAAATATACTTTTTCTATTACTTTTCACCTCTTATATTTGTAAAACATTTTGGTTAGGTTATTGAAATTAGAAACTGTCATATATTATAATTAACAAATTGGTTTATACAAATTATCCTGAATATTTCTCTTCAGCCTTGGTAGACTTTCCTAAAATGCCCCTTTGAAGCGTTCTTACATTCTACTTGAGCCTTTTCTCTTCCTTCCTGATGAGTTTGCTTCATATCAAATCTCTACTTTCTATGAACTCCGTTTTTCAATGGACTCTTTTTAAAGCTTCCATATCATCATCTATCTTAATGATCTAAGAAATTATCAAGTTATACTGCAAATATGAAATATGAGCTTTATCTTACTCATTTTTAATAAGCCCAATGCCTAATTTGTCATTTGCTGATAGTAAAAATATTTATACACTTCTATAGATTTACAATGTTAACAGATTTCAAATGTTTTCTCATTTAGGACAACAAAAAAACCCTCAGAGCTGGTTATCCCAATTTACCTATTCTACTAATGAGAAATAGAGACAGGCTATGGTCACATATTGACCATGTACCAGATCTTATAGCATAGGTATTTTGTGACCAGAAGACATATACATAAATTCTGGCTCTTCACTTATTGGCCATGTGAGATTTAGTAATTCAGTTCTCTTTGAGCTGGTCTCTCTATCTTTAAAATGGAAATGGCAATAAATAATCCACAGAGTAATACCTCAGAGTTTCAAAGAAAAGCAAAAAAAAAAAAAAATACTTAAAGTAAAATATGTGGGCATGTGACCAGTCACGTAAAATATGCTCAGCTATTACTGTGATAATTATTATTTTCTCAGTCACAGAGGCTTTGTTAACTGTACATTTATTTCATTTTACAGTGTGTCCTTCTCATTCAGGCACTTTACAAATAACATGAAATGACAGCTAGGTGTGGTAGTGCACACCTGTAATCCCAGTACTTGGGAGGCTGAGACAAGAGGATAGAAGGTTCAAGTTCAGCCTCAGCAACTTAGCAAGACTCTCAGTAACTTATTGAGATCTTGTATCAAACATTTTAAAAGAGGGGAATGTTGAGTGTAGAGGGCTGGGGGTGTAGCTCAGAGATAGAATGTCCCTGGGTTTAAGCCCTAATACCCCCACCACATAATGTTGGCAGTTATTTTTAGTGATAGTTAATGGTGAATTCAACAGTCAAGATAATTTAGTGCTTTACCAATGTAGTTTTCTCATATATAATTCTATCAAAGAACCACTAATAATCAGGTAAATGGGAGTTGGCATTGAATAGCTTTATTATTCATTATTACTCTAACATCAGCCCTTCACATCTGTTCTTGGTTGCATTGTATATGGGCACAAATGGTGCTTACTTTGATTAGTGTCTATTCTTTTTTTCCTAAGGCTTCATCAAAACATTTGTCTGATATCAATATGAATTTATCTCTAGCTCTGTTTTTTTTTTTTTTGGATAGAATTTAATCTTGCTCATCCACAGTTTAATTCTCTGAATTACTAAATCTCTTTTTACTTTTCTTGTCAAAAGCCCAAAACCCAGTGAAATAATAGATCATCAATTCCTATTGTGAAAAGACTGGCTATATGAAGTAGCTTTAATTTAGAAGTCAGTTTCTGTTCACATGAGAGAGAAACTTCCTTTGTCTTTCTAAGCTACTGACTTATAGTCAACATATATATATATATATATATATATATATATATATAAATGCTAGCAAGAACACTATTAAATGTAGGAATTTGGAGACAAGAAATTGTTTTATTTCAAAAATATTTCCCTTTTTATTATGAGTAATGAAAACTATAATTATGCTATTAAAACAAAGATTTTAGCAATAATTTGGTTATAATTTACTATATCATCATCATAATAAAATTTCTTTCTTGCAGAATGATTCTCTAATGAAAACTGGTCTTTTTGTCTTTATAATAGCTTGTGAACAAGGTAGCTATAAACTCCCATAAGCAGAAAAATGTTAAAAGTAAAATAATTTTCCCATTTTACATGATATAAAGACACTGAACTAGGAGATGAGTTTTCCATTTTCTATCATGGATTAAACAATTAAAACTCAGACCAGCAGAAGTAAAAATCTCCAAAGAATGCATGCAAATTAGAATATATCTTTCTATAAACAAATTTCCACAGCCCAAAGGCAAAGTTCTAAAAAATCTGAGGCAAGATGGTAAGTAGTTTATGTAGAACATGTTCTATCCTTAATTTTAATTTTCTGAATATATTCATTCCTTCAAAAACTATTATAAAGTATTACTTTGCCCCATATTACTGTCCCAGAAGTAATGTATACATGGTAAATAAAGGTAAAGTCTAGTTTGATTGTAAACATCTATGTAGATCAAAATAATTGTCAACCATATCATTTTATCTGTATTTTATAGCTATATCTTCTTAGTAATGTTGAATAAACTGCATGGAGTGCTTAGTATAATTCAAGCACCAAATTGAGTATATTAAAACTCTTCACAGTGCTTAGATGGGCAGTATTGCTTTACTGGTTTAAAATGAGAATAATGAGGTTGGGAGAGATTAGATAATATGGTTTATTTTTCCCAGCTAATCAGAGGAAATACTTGCAATTTGAATGCAGTCTAGTTTGATTTGAAGCCTACATCATTTCTACATTAAATTAAAGTGTCTCTAAGACAGGTATC
>PVLC010020462.1:0-29121 GCA_004027655.1 Graphiurus murinus | reverse complement strand
CAAGAGCATGGTAGATCCTTCCATCTTCTAAGGTCTTCATCGATTTCTTTCTTCAGCTTTCTATAATTTTCCTTATAGAGGTCTTTAACCTCCTTAGTTAGGTTTATCCCTAAGTATTTTATTTTTTGGGGTGCTATTATGAGTGGAATTGCAATATCTAGGATATACAAAGAACTCAAGAAAATCACAACTAAGAAAGCAAATAATCCAATCAAAAAGGGCAAAGGATCTAAATAGACACTTCACAAAAGAAGAAATACAAGTGCCCAATAAATGTATGAGGAATTGTTCCACATCATTGACAATCAGGGAGATGCAAATCAAAACTACTCTGAGATTTCACCTAACTCCAGTCAGAATTGCAATCATAAAAAACACGAACAACAACACCTGCTGGCGAGGGTGTGGAGAAGTGGGAACCCTAATACATTGTTGGTGGGATTGTAAACTTGTGCAACCACTGTGGAAAACAGTGTGGAGGATCCTCAGACGAATGGGAGTGAACCTACCATATGACCCAGCAATTCCACTACTGGGTATATACCCAAAAGAATGGAAACCAAACTACCAGAACGATGCATGTGTATCTATGTTTATAACGGCTCAATTCACAATAGCCAAACTATGGAAGCAGCCAAGATGTCCATCCACAGATGAATGGATTACAAAACTATCGGATATATACACAATGGAATTTTACTCAGCCATAAAGAACAAAATCATGTTCTTTGCAGGGAAATGGATGCAACTGGAAAACATTATGTTAAGTGAGATTAGCCAGTCACAAAGAGTAAAGAAGCATATGTTCTCCCTAATATGTGGATGCTAGGGAGAAGATGAGGTACAGGAGGGACACCATATGAAAAGGAGAGATCCTCAATAAGCTAAGAAGTTGATTAATTCCAGTGGATGCACGGGGCAGAGGGACACCCTAAGGCACATGGTGTTCTTACACAATCATATCAAGGTCACTCACTGAACTGAACCTAAGGGGGAGGGAGGGCGAGGGAATGGGGTGGGAATTGGGGAAGGGGTCAAATGAGAATTATGGAATTGTGTGCAAATACGTTGTTAACAACTTGTGCTTAACAAAGATGTATGCTACATTGCACGAATAACTACAAAAAAAATAAGAACAAAATCATGTGATTTGCAGGGAAATGGAAGGAACTAGAAAACATTATGTTGTTAAGTGAGATTAGCCAGTCACAAAGAGTAAAAAAAGCATAGGTTCTCCCTAATATGCGGATGCTAGGGAGATGATGGGGTATGGGAGGGTCTCCAGATGAAAAAGGAGAGACCCTCGAAAGCAAAGAAGTTGATTTAACTGAAGGGGTTGGACAGGGGGAGGGGGCTCACTAATATATATCAAGGTTACTCACTAAACTGAACTTGAGAGGGAGGGAGGGCAAGGGAGCGGGGCGGGAATTCGGGCAAGGGGTCAAATGAGAATTGTGAGCTTATATATGGTTATCAATTTGTACCTAACAAAGATGTATGCTTACAATGTATGAATAAAAAAATAAAAAATAATAAAACAATAAAAAAAAGAAGAGTAGCAGGCAAAACTTTCTCCCATTCTGTAGGCTCTCTGTTGGGGTTCTTGATAGTTTCCTTTGCTGCACAGAAGCTCTTCAGTTTAATGAAATCCCATGTATTGATCTTCCTTTGAGTTGCTTGTGTCTTTGGGGGTCTTGTTGAGAAAGATTTTACCTGTGCCTATGTGTTGAAGTGTTGGACCTATGCCCTCTTCAAGTAGCTGCAAAGTCTCTGGCCTGACTTCCAGGTCTTTGATCCATCTTGAATTGACTCTTGTGCATGGTGACAAAGTGGGGTTTATTTATATTTTTCTGAATATGGTTAATCAGTTTTGCCAACACCATTTGTTGAAGAAGTTGTCTTTTTTGCAGTGTATATTTTTGGCCTCTTTGTCAAAAATCAATTGACTGTAAACATGTAGGTTTGTTTTTTAGGCTTCTATTCTGCTCTATTGGTCTATGTGTCTGTTTTTGTGCCAATACCATGTTGTTTTTATTACAGTGGCTTTTTAGTATAGTTTGAAGTCAGGTATTGTGATGCTAAGAACTATTTTGGCTATTCCAAGTGAATTTAAGGACTGATTTTTATATGTCTGTGAGGGGTAACCTTGGTAATTTAATGGATCTCACATTGAATTTGTAGATCACTTTTGGGAGAATAGCCATTTTGGTGATATTTATTCTGCCTATCCAAAAACATGGAAGCTCTTTCCAACTTCTAAGGTCTTCTTTGATTTCTTTCTTCAATGTTTTATAGTTTTCCTTGTAGAGGTATTTTACCTCCTTGGTTAGGTTTATCCTGAAGTATTTTATTTTGGAGGGTGCTATTGTGAGTGGAATTGTTTTCCGGATTTCTTTTTCAGAGGTTTTATGGTTGGCATATACGAAAGTTTCTGATTTTTTATGGTTGATTTTGTATCCAGACACTTTGCTGAATTTATTGATCAGTTCTATAAGCTTTTTGGTTGACTTTGTTGGGTCTTCTAAATATAGTATCATGTCATCTGCAAATAAGGATAGTTTTAGTTCTTCTTTCCCTATTTTTACCCTTTGATTTCCTTCTCTTGCCTTATTGCTCTGGTTGGAGTCTCAAGTACTATATTGAACAGAAGTGGTGATAATGTACATCCCTGTCTTGTTTCTGTTTTTAGTGGGAACTCTTGCAGTGTTTCTCCATTTAATATGTTGGCTATGGGCCTATTGTATATTGCCTTTATGACATTGAGGTATGTTCCTTCTATTCCAATTCTCTGCAGTGCTTTTAGCATGAATTGGCGTTGGATTTTATCAAGTGCTTTTTCAGCATCTATTGAAATGCTTATATGATTTTTGTCTTTGATTCTGTTTATGTGGTGAATTACATAGATTTTTTAAATTTTTTATTATTATTTTTCAGCACAGATTTTTATACGTTTCTTGAGTACAACAGGGTTACATAGACATTTATGACATATCAATTATTGTCACTACACAAATAGCACTACTTTTTCGTTTTACATGTATAGCCCACATTCTTAACATAGCCTGGCCAAGCAAATTTTCTAGTCATAAAACCATAGTCCTTTAGTGTCATATATTTACTTTCTAAGAAGTGGGAGGGTCTTTCACCTATGACTTAGAAACGCCAATGTAGCCATAGCAGAAGAGTCAGTATAATTACTCATATATGCAGATAGCAACTGCCTGGGGGGAGAGGGCCCAGCTGGGCTCCCACAACTCTCCCGTTTTTATTTTAAAATGCATGAAGGACTGTGCCTGTCTTAGGTTGTTTCCTACCGGGTACTTAATCTTACCCGTCATGTGGTCTGGATGAGTCATTCAACGAGACCTGTCTTAGGTTGATATTGCCCTGAGAAAACCGAACCTGTCATTGACTACCAGGCCCTGTGAGAAGCAGTGCTTACATTTTTATTCCATGTAAATCTGCTCGTATATTAACATAGGCATTGATCACAAGGTGTACAAGGAGTGGTAGAATGCAAAAGCCTAGAATGACTATTGTTGCTAATCCAATAACTCCTTCCAGGAAGGAGGTAAACGAGTGCCAGGTAGGCACCAAGGATTGAAGCTGATCTATAAATGTCTTTGCTGTTTCTGCCACTTTAATAGAGATGGGCTCCCAATTACATAGATCAAAAATCTCCTGGTGTAACTTTAAAAAATCCTTTTTTATTTTTTCATCTTTCCCTTATTTGGTGCATTGTAATCACACATCTTTGTTAGGTACAAGTTAGTATAGGTAAAGACATCCACGCCCACATTTCTCATTTAACCCTTCCCCAATCCCAGCCCCACTCCCTCCTCCTCCCTCTTTCTCAAGGTCAGTTTAGTGATTGACTTTGATGTGTTCATGAAAGTACATCATGCTCATTAGGGTTTCCCCCCTCCCCCCATCACCTTCCTTTAAGTCAAATTCTTTGTTCACCTAAGGATTCTCCTTCTTCATCTGGAGTCCCTCTTATGTCCCATTTTCTCCCTAGCTTCCACATATTAGGGAGAGCATTCGATTTTTAACTGTATGTTACTGACTAATCTCACTTAACATAAGGTTTTCCAGTTCCATCCATTTCCTTGCAAATAATGTGATTTTGTTCTTTTTTATGGCTGAGAAAAATTCCATTGTGTACATATCCCATAGTTTTGTAGTCCATTCATCTGTTGATGGACATCTTGGCTGGTTCCATAGTTTGGCAATTGTAAACTGTACAGCTATAAACATAGATATACATGGGTTGGTCTGATAGTTTGGTTTCCGTTCTTTGGGGTAGATACCCAGTAGAGGTATTGCTGGATCATGTGGTAGGATCATTCCCATTCGTCTGAGGATCCTCCATACTGTTTTCCAAAGTGGTTGCATTAAATTGGAATCCCACCAACAATGTATTAGGGTTCCCACTTCTCCACACCCTTGCCAGCATTTGTTGTTGTTTGTGTTCTTGATGGTTACCATTCTGATTGGAGTTAGGTGAAATCTCAAGGTAGTTTTGATTTGCATCTCTTTGATTGCTAATGATGTTGAACATTTCCTCATACATTTATTGGCCATTTGTATTTTTTCTTTTGTCAAGTGTCTATTTAGATCCTTTGCCCATTTTTTGATTGGGTTATTTATTTTCTTAGCTGTGAGTTTCTTGAGTTCTCTGTATATCTTAGATATTAGTCCTCTATCAGAAGAGTAGCTGGCAAAAAATTTCTCCCACTCTGTGGGCTCTCTGTTGAGGTTCTTGATAGTTTCCTTTGCTGTACAGAAGCTCTTTAGTTTAACGCAATCCCATATATTGATCTTCCTTTGAGTTGCTTGTGCTTTTGAGGTCTTGTTGAGAAAGTTTTTACCTGTGCCTATGTGTTGAAGTGTTGGTCCTATGCCCTCTTCAAGTAGCTTCAAGGTCTCTGGCCCGACTTCCAGGTCTCATAGATTGTTTTTCATATGTTGGACCAGCCTTCTATCCCTGGAATAAACCCTGCTTGGTCATGGTGTATAACTTTCTTGATGTGGTTTTGAATGCGCATCACTAGTATTTTGTTTAGCAATCTTGCATCTAAATTCATCAGCATCATAGGCCTATAATTTTCTTTTCTTGAGCTATATTTGTTTGGTATTAATGTGATGTTGGCTTCATTGAATGTTTTTGTGAGAGACCTGTTTCTTTCTATTTCATAGTATAGATTGAGGAGTATTGGGATTAGCTCTTCTATAAAAGTTTTATAAAAGTCACTTGGAAAACCATCTGGCCCTGAGCTTTTGTTTGGTGGTAAACTCTTTATTGCTGCTTCTATCTCTTTGATTGCTATTGGTCAGTTTAAATTTTCTATATCTTCTTGACTCAATTTAGGACGGTTGTATATGTCTAGAAATTTGTCAATTTTTTCTAGGGTTTCCATTTTGTTGGAGTATACTTTTTCAATGTAGTTTCTGATGATCCTCTAGATTTCTATACTGTCAGTGGCAGTATCACCTTTTTATCTCTTATTTTGGTAATTTGGGTTTATTCTCTCTTTCTCTTGGTTAGGTTGGCTAATGGTTTATCTATCTTGTTTATTATTTCAATAAACCAGATTTTAGTTTAGTTGATTTTACGTATTGTTTTTATTCTCTCTTTCATTAATTTCTGCTCTGGCTTTGGGGTTAGACTGTCCTTGTTTTCCAGCAATACAGCTTCTTGGTATCTACCCAAAAAATGAATACCAAACTATCACACCAATGAAGGTGTATCTATGTTTATAGCTTAAAAATTCACAATTGTCAAACTATGGAACCAGCTAAGATGTCCATCAACAGATGAATGGATTGCAAAACCATGGGATATATACACAATGAAATTTTACTCAGCCATAAAGAAGAACAAAATCATGTCATTTTGCTGGGAGATGGGTAGAACTGGAAAACCTTATGTTAAGTGAGATTAGTAAGTCACAAAAAGTAAAAAATTGTATGCTCTGCTTACTATATGGAAGCTAGGGAGAAAGTTGAACATAAGAGGGATTCTAGATGAAGAAGGAAAATCCTTAGATTAGTGAAGATGGTTACTTACCTAAAGATGATTGGGGGGGAAGGAAACACCCGAATGCACATGATGTACTTTCACAAACATATCAGTCAATCACTAAACTGAACTTGAGAAGGAGGGAGGGCTAGGGAAGTAACTAAAAAGAAATTAAGTTGTAGGATATTATATACAGAGATAAAATTAAAACATGAACTTTAGGAGAAGTGTACAAGAAGAAAATTGCATAATTTCTTGGAGAACTTTACTAATAACCAAATGCTCAAATGATGTTATTTTAACATTCTGTGCAATCATAAGTCACTCATATATTTATTGTGAATTTCATTTTGCCCAACAGTTCAATGGATTTCCTTACTGATTTCTATCAACTTGTAAGAATCTTTACAATATTGCCAAAACCCAAAAATAACTAATTAAATATGTAAAATTAGAGTCTTTTGGGGACATTATTTTGCCCTTGGTTTTCTTCTCACTTTCAGAACAACTTTGCTTAATAAAATTATGAGAGTATTCTTCTCCCAAAGCTTTCCCATTTGATCATGAGATCAACACTTACTGACCATCTAGTAAGCACCCATCCTAGTGAAGCACTTATAAAAAAAGTGAATCAGGCAATGTTCAATCCTCATGCATTTTAGTTTGTAAAGAAAACAGATCATCAGACAGTAATAATAATGCACCTTAGTGTAAGAGTACAACTGTAAGTTGACTGGTTTCAGATTTTGTGAGTTCATGATAGATGCCAGAATAACATCTAAATTGTTTTGTATTTGTTATTAGGCAATATCATAGTATTATCACTGCTGGGTTATATCAGAATAAATATTTTGTTAAGTATAAGTCATCTCTAAATCACATTGTCAACCATACTTTAGAACAATAGGCACCAGAAAGTATCAGGAAACCTAAATTTAAGCCAAATCCTTACAAGTTGCCTACCATTGAGGGGAAAACTAGATCTCATCTCTCTTATTTTATTATCTTTCAAATAAAGACTGTACTAAAAGACTCACAAAGCCAGGACAGGAAAATAATTTTTTTAAGAAAATATTTCTTATTTAACCCCTCCCACTACCAGCATGTACCTAACAAAGAGTTTGATTACAATGTACCAATAAAAAATATTCAAAAAAAGAAAAGAAAATATTTCTTATCAAATAAGAAATTAGAAACCCCTTCCATATTTTGGCACATGTCATAAACATGCTAAGTACTGTTTATACTAAATATTCCTATTTCCTTGGAATAATTATTGTATTTATAGACTATACCAACAATACATTTAACTATAAAGGCTTCTTTTATTGTCCACCACTATAGGGCAGGAGGGAAAAAGAGTTGAACAAATCAAGGACAGAGAAATAGCTACATGTTTCGAATATTCAATAACTGTATTTGATTTTTCCATTTCTAGTCATCTTGATGGTAAGAAGAGTTGCTTAAATTTATATAGTGCTCAATAGCACAGTCATAAAGTCTGGTAGGAATTTCAAAAAGCACACCTTCCTCTGCATCTTCTTTTGGCTTTGAACAGACATCAGACACGGCAGCAAAAGGAAGTAAATAGGGTTCAATCAATTCGTCCTCATACAACTGTTTTAAGCAACAGCACAAGATTTGTTCAAGACAGTATTAGGAAAATTAGTAACACCACTTAAAAACACTCACACCATGTAATATAAAACATCATCTCTATATGTTGTTATGTTTTTTTCTAAACCAATATAAAATAGATATTTGAAAGAAATAAAACCGATAACCAGTTGTTTGATGATACGTGAAAAAGTAACAGGTATGTGATAAATCATTATTTCATGCCAGACGTCTACAAGGATACTATGCGTAAAAAAACACGTCTTATAAAATCAAACATTCCAAAACTTAGATTGAAAAATTGAATCAGTTAATCTGATTCCAAATAGTTATGGCCACCCAGAATTTTGATGATGGTATTTCATTTTTATTTTAAAAATAAAATTACTTAATCATCTGAGAAAATAATGGAGTCCTCCTGTTACTTAGAGTTGGATGATTTGCGAATACAGTCACCATCAATTATAGTCCTTTAAAAATGTATAGGTCCTACAATCCACTAAAATTGGTATCGCAGTCTTAAATTTCCATATTTTTTGAAGAGGAAGCATATTTGGCTACAATTATTACCCAAAAATTGTTTTACTTTCAAATAAAATAGTTTGAAAATATATTACAGGCACATCAGCACTACTATAGAGGTATGTGCTGATATATTAATGCCTCTTCATAAATAATGTACTGAAATATTATAAAGGGTTCTGGTTAAGCTACTGTAGGCATAAAACAAATCATTGACCATTTATTTACCCATTCAGTCTTCTTTCCTAAATCAGCAATGGCCCTATATTTAGGAATCTTTTACAACTCTTACATTAAGCTCCTCCATCAAGAGAATGCAATAAATTTGTACAATACCCATCCAAAGTATTATTGTCCTCATAAAATATTGCTTATGGGCCCCAAATTATAAGTCCTTTTCTTTGCCCCCACTCTGAAGCTGTCTTATATCCTAAGTCATAAATATGTGCAGAAATGAAGTGCAAAAGTCAATTATTTTATAATCAAATAACTACAAGTAAGTGAGCAGGAAGGCAAAGTTAGGCAAAACTGACACACGAGGTGTAGTTTTTTCCTTCTTTGCATATAATACAAAACTTGAATTTAGTATAAATAGGTTTGTTCATTTAACACACAAATATTGATAACTTATTATGTTCTGAGTACAGAGACCAGCATGGAAGTAAAGTTAAAACTACACCTTCAGGTAATTGTGTGTGTGTGTGTGTGTGTGTGTGTTTTCAAACAGGAAACATAGTTCAAATATCACACTCATAGCCAGGCATGGTAGCACAAGCCTGCTATTCCAGCACTTAGGAAGATTAGACAATAGGATGACAAGTTTGAGGCCGGCCTCAGCAACTTAACAAGGCTCTCAGCAACTTAATGAGGCCCTGTTTCAATATAAATTAGGGCTGGGAGCCGGGCATGGTGGCAGACACTTGTAATCCCAGTACTTGGGAGGCTGAGACTGGAGGATCCAGGTTCATGGCCAGCCTCATGCACCCTTATGCACATGAAAACACCCTTATGGACATGAAAAGTAACTGTACTGGTTGTAATCACAAATAAATTCATTCTTGTTTCATCTGTCTATTACACATTCTCATCTCTGCATTTTCTCCTTTAAATATCTTTAAATATTCTATAAATTTCTTAATTTTGAAAGCCTTGAATTGTGAGGATAAAGAGAAGGGAATACAAATATGAGACAATCAAGATCTCTGACCTCAAGGAGTGTAAAACTTCAAAACGTTGGTTTTCTTATAGTGGCAACTTTTAAATAAGCCAGGAAATGATAGAGAGTGAATTATACACTATAGTAGCAGTAGACCAGCAGAGCAAAGAAGTAAGAGGAGTGATTCCTTTTCAGTGTCCTGTCCCCAAATTCACCTACAGTCAAAGAGTGGTAAGGACTGGGAGTTATCTCAGTTCTAGAGAATTTGCAAGAGGACATGAGGCCCAAGGTTGGATCCCTACCCTGGGGGTAAGGTTGTATGTATATATGTTTATATTGGGAGTGAGGGGACTAATAAGATTCTTTTGACTGAGATAAGACTTGTAATCTTAGGAAATATATTTTTCTTTGCCTACATGCTATCTTTCTAAACAAAAGAAAATTTTACTATGTGATAGTAATAATTGAAAAATTCAAAAAACTAGTACCAGAACCAAAATATGAAATAGCAATCACAGAAATAATGACCTTGAATAATGTGCCCAAGGTGAAATTGGAGGATGGCCTTTGATTATAACTTAGCCAGAAGCTAAGGAGACTCAAGAGGAGCTAGAGGCAATTTTTCACAGCAAGGTAATTTTGAGCTTGCTATTTAAGGTTAGCAATTGAATCTGCTAAAGAAAACAAAAATGCAAATCAAAGAAAATAACGATAGTCATTTGTATTTTGAAACATGTTTGCTTTAAAGAGTGGATTTAAAACTGTTTTAGAAAGTGAATGCTTTATTCACATACTACCCATGTAGAGTATATAAAGCAATTATAGATGAACTGTTCTGGTGGAAGCTGAGCTAGAAGTCTATTATGTTGGCTTCTCCTTTCCTCTGCTTAATTCCAACACTGGGGCTTAGAACACAACAGCTCAAAGCCTGATGATTTGGTGTAAGAAATTTTTGGAAAGGAAGACAATTGGAAAGGCCTCAGAAGCAAGGGGTATAGGACCTCGTCCTGCCTTCCTGTCTCACATCCCTTTTTTAATCCAGAATGTGTCTAAAAACCAGAATAGAATTTTTCTTCACCAAGGTGGATCAACCTCTTCCTTCTCCTCAAATTGAACTCCTTTCCCCTAAATCAAGTCTTACAACCTACAAAATTTCTTTCTCCTTTTCCTTGAAGACTCTTATCCCAGAAGGCTGCTCCCCCATACTACTCAGGGGGATATAATACTACCCAAGGACACCAAGAAGAATCTAGAGTGGGCTTTCTAGGTTTCCCACTCAGTCTATTATTATAAGTCACAACTTTTTAGTTCAAACATAATTCTACATGACTGTTCTTCATCAAACTTTAAAAATAATTTTCTGTGTCATCGAAAATACTGAGTAAATGATTGTATTGTCTTTTTTCTTATCAACCTGTCTTTTGATATAAAAGTGTCAACTGTGGGCTAGGGACATAGCTCAGTGGTGAAGCACTTGCCTAGCATGCACTAGTTGTGGGTACTATCTCCAGCACCACAATAAACAAATAAGTAAATAATATTGACTGTGATGTTTAGGATGAGTAAAGAAAAGGATTCTACCTTCCCAAACCATTCTTCAGGCTCCTGGAGTACCTCTCCATAGTCCCAAGAAATACAGGTTTTGGAGTCAGACACATCTGTATTTAAATATTGGCTTAACTCTATTACCTTTGACACCTGAATCAAAACATCTCAAAAATCTCATCCTCAGTTTTGTTATCTGTAAATGAGAACTTATGCCATAAACTTGATGGCATGATAAAATGAGATAATATATGTGAAATTTCTAGGCAGATAGTAAATAATAAATTATGCCTACTATTGTTATCACTTTTACGGGTAATGTCTTGCAGTCCAGACTTTGTAGTACAATGACAAATTTGTGGCAAGACATCAAATTATATTTTTTTCAAAGGAATGATAAACTAGATGTGTTTCTATCTAATACTACAAAATCAAATTCAAAATTAATGCACAAATGGGTCCTGTCTTCCATCAAGGAAGAGAGTATTGGTCATACAGCTGCTGGTGGTTCTTCCTGTCCTGGAGCACCAGGGATGCTCTGAAACTGTTGGGAGCTGTTGCAGTGGAAACTTCAGCAGAGCTGGTCAGACTTTTCAAGTGCTCCATGAGGACTGGCATTAGCAGTCCAGGGTCTTGCCATATTTCCAGAGCCAGCAAATAGTATCAGTGGAAGTAAGGAGAGTTCCAGCCTTTTAGGTAGTATCTTTTCGATGGCACTCTCCCAGAACAGATGCAGTATTGAAGTTATCTGATGTAGGAGAAGAAACCCACTAAACTTATTAAATGCCTATATTGTTAGTAACAATATAGACATTTGTCCTGAATGTGGTCACCTGAAATGGATATAGTCCGTTTGTGGCTACTGCTATGATAAAGTGCTGAAGGAGACTACAGAAATAAGACAATAGACAGGAAAACATGAAAGGATTTTTTAAGACTCCTACAGTAGAGATTAAAGTTCTGTATACAGGAGAGACCCCATCTGAACACCATCAGGGCAAGAGGATTGTTGTATAAGACAGGAAACAGCCATCTTGGTTCACCCAAAATTGCCACCAAAGATATTGAAAGGTAACTTCACAGTATAATATTTCTCTCCAGAGGAAGTCTTGGTTTTTATGTTGTTTTGCTTATTTTTAATTCGTCAATATAGTTTAAAATGTACTTTATTAGTAAAGATATTAAGAGATATATTATGATTTATTATGAGATAATTTAAATAATATACCATGAGTAAACTCTGAAAATGTTTATGCAACAGCTGAATGGATAAATATATCTGTTTCTATTACCCAATTGGGTTTTAAGTAAACATAAAATTTCCAGAATGAAAATAAGTAATTTAAGTTTTTTAAAAATGGCCAATTTAAAATGTATGGATAGTTGCATTTTTGTTTGACTTACTGGCTTTAGCAAGTTGAATCAGGAGAAGTAAAAAGCAAAGCATTAGGATGAAATTTTCTAGCTTGAAAAATGTATGTGTTCTCTCTTTTATTCTTTTAATTTACATTTTTGATGATAGAAAGAATGTCATACATATTCATTATTTTTTTAACTTCTTAAGAAAGCAGTCCCTTAGTTGCTTGTGGCTAATTCTAATCCCTTTGTAAGTAGCTATAGATTAGAAATGGTGAAATTGCATATTTCCCTCTGTAATATATGAAATCAATGTATTTTTGAAGTAATTGTAAACCCTTGGTAGTAAAAATAGACAAGAAACCTATTAGTATTCATATATCCTATGGGTCTACATTTGTATGTTTTTTCTTATCCTAGGAATATGTTTGGGATTTAAAATTTAGTGGCCATAATCTTTTAACCCAGGGATCCAATCTGGTCATTGGAAGCATTTGGTTTGGCTTCATATGGATGTTAAAAGACTTTCAATTTTTCTAGTTTTTTGTTTTGTTTTTGTGTGGTACTAGGGATTGAACCTCCAGGGGCAGTCTACATCTGATCTACACACCCAGGCCTCTTTATTCCATGTTTAGAAACAGAATCTCACCAAGTTGCTGAGAGTTTTGCTACATTGCTGAGGTTGTTCTGTCTCAGCCCCCCAAGTACTGGAATTACAGGTATGTACTGCTATTCCCAACTAATTTGAGTACTTCGAAAAAACTAATTTCTCCCTTCCTCAATTCCATTCTAAAGCAACTTTAACTCTATTAACACTTCATTTTTAACCCCACAACAGGGAATAATACAAGCACTTCAGTTTGAGACCCTAATAGAAAATCAGCTTTGGTTTCTAAAATCAGGAATGCATGTCTCTGATTGATACTATAGACCCACTGGCACCTTCCCACTGTGCAATTATTTCTTATTAATACCCTCAGTGATCAATAGTGCTTGCCACTGAAATGTTTAATGGCACACATGTTCAAAGTTGCCATTCTATTAGTTGAAGTTGATACTCAGCTGGCTAAACTTGAAGTAGAATCCAAATATTATCTGTCGCACAATGAAAAGCATGTCCTTGAGTGGGCATTTTTTTTCTGAGAAAATTCTGCATGTGTTTAATCTTGTTCTTTTACATTTAAGCCTTGGGTTCTGGTCTTTAAATTATGTGGCTATGTATATCAGTTTCCATTATTTAGATGCTGAAAATGTGATCTCAAATAAATTGATAGAGCAATAGCCTTCTATTATTCTACACAATATGACTGTAAGATAGACAAGTTTTATGGTTACCATTTTAATCATCAGAATATTTCTTCAAAACGAGGCATGTTTATTAATTTTGCCATCATAGCCTCAGGTTTTTTTTCCTTGAACATTCAAAGCTTTGGGGTAGGAATATAACACGTGCTGCAGAAAGATTGGTTGAAATCAATGAAACTCAAGTAAATAATTAATATAGAAAAGTGATATACCTCTGAATCCAAAAGAATATATTATTACTATTGATGAATTATCAATCCCATACAAGGAGGAATCAGGGTCAAACTAACATAGATTACTATTTGAGTAGTAAGAATATATTTATTGAGAATGTATTGTGAGTCATAAAACTACTATAAAGCTTCCTTACGTATCCCACAATCACAAGATCAGCAATACTCTCATCGACATTTCATAGATGGGGAAAATTAAAAGAATGAGAAATCAAATAACTTGTTATAGTTCATGCAAGCCGTGGATGGTAAAACCAGGGCTCCCACCCAGGGCCACTGATTATCTTGTAATCCACAGTACATCTTCTCTGCTCCACAAGGCTTCTACACTGTTTTTATCTCAACGCTAATATGGTAAGTTTCCGTCTGAATGCAATCCCAATGACTATAAAGAATACAATAGAGGATTTTGTTATCATTTTTTATTCGCTTACTTGTGCAATCTGCCATTTTTTTAGGTAATGACTTTCTGAAATTGAGATACATTGTGGTTAACTGTAGCAGTCTCTGTACTAGAGAGATAAAGGATAATTTAAAAAAGTAGCTATCAATTTGCATTTATCTTCAGGAAAATTATAACAGTGGTCTTCCCATAGTTTTTATCACCTCACTGCTCAGAGACCCCTTACTCAGATATAATGTTCACTTGCAAAAAATAAAAAATAAAACTACAGACTATGAATCACAAAAAAGAGAAAAAAATTTAAAAATGAGGAGAATCTCTCCCTTTTGTTGCCATTACTTCATTTCTTGTCTAAATAATTCAATCTCCTATTGCTATAGATAAGTAACCCACAAAAGCTGATGGAGTTTCCCATGGTCAGAAAATGGTTTCTAATGTTACACACATGTAACAGAAATGTACTCCAGCTGAAATGACCAAGGAAAGAAAAATATTTTTATGCTGCCAAAGGACCAAATTATTTTCTTGAGCTAAAATACACATTCATTTATGTCAATTAAGGAAAGGGAAAAAAATCTCCTGACCTCTATCAAATTACTATATAATTAAATTTTAGACTTTTTTGATTGCCTCATTAAATATGAAAAGTGGACTAGGTTCTGAACTACATTACTAAGAACTTGAAAATAATATTTGACATCATTTACTACTGAAGAAGAGAATGAGGAAATAATGACAGACAGATTCTACTCACATAAAGAAACAAGACATTAATAAGACATGATCCAAACTACACAAAAGCCCAAGGTCTAGAGATCTTACAGGTAGAAGTTGATGTTTGCTGACAGAGTATATCATACAAATTAATGGCTACCCAGGTATCCAAGAAGAAAATTTCAAGAAATATCATTGACCTTTTCATCTTAATGTAAGTGCATTAAAATTTTTCTGCAGTAATAGAACATAGACTGTTGAAACAGATCCTCTACTTTTTAAAACAATCTTATGCCACAGATAAGATTATTAAAACTCAATGACAGATCTGAAGTGACTTTTTGAAAGTTATACTGTGAATTTGCTACTGAATCAGTAGTGATCTAATCAATAAGAAGTCTCTTTTTGTTTCTGTGAAAAGATATCTCAAGGGTCATCTGGTAAAGGCGGAGGAACTGAAGTTCTGGACCTCCACGTCATTACAGAATCATTCTCACTGCCTCTTGTCACATACATTTCCAGCTGTCACAATCCTGAAAAGGCAGGGGAGACTATACTTATGCAAATTATTCACAGCCAAGTATAAGATCTTGCTGTGCTGGAGTGTATTGGATATTTGGTACATTCTTAATCAACTACATTTCAATAGATTCTAGGCTTATGATTCTTATAGTGTTGTCCCTAGGACAGAAGCATTAGCATCACCTGGGAGCTAGGCAGAAATGAAGATTACTGGGCTCTCATCTAGACCTCATGAATTGCTCTAGGAATGGTTCCCAGAATTTTGTATTAAATAAAGCCCCTCTGTTCTGTGTGATGGCACACACCTGTAACCTCAGTACTTAGAATGCTGAGATAGGAGGATTGCAGATTCAAGGCCAGCATCAGAAACTCAGTAAGGCATTATTGCAGCATAAAAATAAGGAGGGCTAAAGGTGTAGACAGGAGATAGAATGCTCCTGCATTCAATCACCAGTACCAAAATAAATAAAAGCTTCCAGTTGACTCTGATGCACAGTAAAGTTTGAAAATCCAGGGCCAAGCGGAAGAAGTGTCTTGAAGATAAAAGTTAAGATTACAGTCATAGCTGTACCACTAGACAGTTGTTTTATTTGAGTAATTTAATTAGCTGCCCTAAGATTTATTTATCTTATTTGTGAACTATATCACTCATTCAACAGGGTTCATGCGATACTAGAACTGGACAAAGTATAGGGAATAGTTAGAAAAGACATCAAGCTCTTAAGCAGTGGTTTTCCACTGTGGGTGATCTTACCCTCTGGAGAACATTTCATGTCTGGGTATATCTTCAATGGTTACTACTCATGGAAAAGGTTGATTCTGACATCTGGTGGGTAGAGGACAAAGATATTACTAAAATCCCATAATAAATACGGTGGTTTCAAATACCTATAATTCAAATGTTCAAAAACCCTGCACTAAGCTGACATAATGTACTAGAATGATGTGTGTGTGTGTGTGTGTGTGTGTGTGTGTGTGTGTGCGCGCGCGTGCATATGTGTGTATGTATTACTAAGGATTGAACCCAGGGGCATTCTACCTCCAAGCTACAACCCAAGCCTTTTTATTTTTTCTTTTTTTATTTTGAAATAGGACCTTGCTAAATTGCTGGGTGTAGCCTCAAACCTGTTATACCCATCTCAACCTCTCAAACGTTGGGATTATAGTTATGCACCACTATACCCAGATAAAATGATGTTTTTATTATTCAACTTTCCATCACCTCTAACTACTTTCCTTTACTTTTTTCTAATTTATAAATAATAACATGGATATGAACAATGATAATTTGTACATTTCTAAATAATGCAAATAAAACACATGTAAGGAGTAGATAACAGAGTTTCTTTCCTTTTATTCATCTTTGGGAGTTTTTTTTAATAGAAGACCAATGTTTTTAAAATGTACATTTTATTCATGTGTAAAAGATTAAAGTATTTTTTTAAATGTGTGTGTGTGAGTGCATGTGTGTGTGTTACTAGGGATTGAACCCAAGAGCATTCTACCTTCAAGGTATACCTTCAGCCCTCTTTTATTTTTTATTTTGAAATAGGGTCTAAGCTTATGAGTGCATTGTTGAATTGATGAGGTTGGCCATGAGCCTGTAATTCCCCTGTCTCATCCTTCCAAGTACTGGGATTAGAGGCATGCGCCACAGCACCCAGTGAGGTTAAAGTAATGAAAATCATTTTTCAGTGTAGATCACTGAATAATTTTGTCCTTCCATCTTTTTAATATCTCTTGCCCTAGATTATACAGTGATAACTGAAATAGAAAGTAATCTTATACCCACATTCCCTACATTTTCACATCATTAGTAATCTTGCTGCAGCTTCAAGTACTCAATATCACTGTGTGCTCCAGACAAACAAAGCAGACTAAAGTATAAAGAAGAGAAATGTTTTATCAGGTTCTTTATAGGTTAAATGAAAAGTAACTTATTGTTCCCTCCCCGTGCTTTTTAGCCCACATGTAGATGACAAACCCCATCTGGTGATGACAATGGAAATGGGACATCTAAAGATATCTCCCAACATACCACTTACAACTTTTATGAAAGACTGAGAAAACAACAGAAATGTATTTAGTACAATGAAAGAAAGTGGGTGATGGGAATGGTGTCTTGAAGATAAACTAAGTTGATTAATTACAAGCTTAAATTCATTTCCTTCTTTGTTATAGATATTTAATTTGCAGTTATAGTGTGCCAGGTTCACACCAGTGGATGTGTTCATGCTCTAGAATGACCTGTCCTATTGCATTATATTTCATACCTTCCACCGGGAGCAGCTTAGAGAATAACGAGCAATATTTCAGTCTGGAGTGTGTATGCCACTAGAAAAGTATGGGGATATTAGGTGCTAAAAGATCTTCATAAAAAAATAACTAGAGCCGGCTATGGTGGCACATGTTTGTAATCCCAGTACTTGGGAGGCTGAGACAGGAGGATCAGGGTTCATGGCCAGCCTCAGCTACTTGATGAGGCCCTCCTCAAGTTAGTGAGACCCTGTTTTAAAATAAAGAATAAAAAATTGGGCTCAGAGTATAGCTCGGAGGTAGAATGCTCCTAGGTTCAATCCTCAGAGTGACAAAAAATAAATAAATAAATTAATTAATTAATTAATAAAATAAAATAAAATCTTGGGGTTGTATTTTCTCTTCATAATAAAAGAAATGTTTTCTTTCATCATGTGACTGTCCATGCCCCATGTATTCTGGGCTATCTAAAAATATAATAATGCTGAAAAAAATTAATAAGATCATTGTTGGAAGAATTTATTATTAGCATTTACAGTTGAGATTCACAAATTTGGAAATAGTGTGTAGAAAAGATTTTAAAACCAAAGGAACTGTAGAAACCAACCAATCTAGTATTCAATGTCACGTCTCTTAAGAGTATGTAGAAAACTGCAGGGACAATGGATTGGGTGTCTATTGCCGTCAGCTTTCTTACTGCTGTGACCCAAAAATTCTGACCACACAATTTCCAGGAAGAAATATTCATTTGTTCACAGTTCTGGAGATATCAGGGGTTCAGCCCATGTTAGGTCAGTTGAAGTCTGCAATCCACTGAGCACAGTGCAGGGAGCAGAGGAAAAAGCATGCCCAAAGGTTCTACTCTCACATCACTGAGGTAGGAAGCAAGAGAGAAATCCAAGGAGACTCAAGGACACAAGCACAGTTCCTGAGACCATACCCCCAGGGACGCATCTCCTCTAGCTACACTCCTCCTTCCTATATAACCACCCAATAAATCCATTACCACTAATAAGACTCTAATTATACAACTATCAAGATTTAATTATATCAACTCTGACTATAAATACTTTTGCAGGGGACATTGTATATCTAAACTGTAACAGCATCTAACAGGCATTTAACATGTGAAAGTGAGGGATGTTCAAGTGTAATGTGAGGGACTATCTCCCATATGAAAAAATTATCCTTCCTGTGGTAGACAGGATAATGCCTCCCACAAAAATAATTGATGCCCACATCCCCCAAAGCTATGACATAGCTTACATGACAAAAGAGGTTATATATATATATGATATATATCATATATATATGATCAGATTTAAGACCTTTAGATGGGGAGATGATCCTAGATTACCTGAATGGACCTGATACAATTACACAGTAGAGAGTCATTAGTGGATGGGGTTCCGCAAATATGTGGCTGAAGAAAAATAGAAATGCACCTTGTTTCTGGCTTTAAAGATGACAGGTTGTTAGCCACAAACTAAGTAATCTGTGTAGCTTTTGGAAACTGAAAATGATGGAAAGAGATACTGCATTGGAGCTTCCAAAATAGGAATGCACTATCTTTATCTTCCAAGGTTGTTATCATATGGACATCCTTAAAGAGAGAGTTGAAAATAAGACTGCCATAACCTTGCTTGCAAGATGTGCAGAATTATGGAGTGTTGGGGAGAGGGGACTCCTCACAATAACTGTCTGCCAACAAAGGCAATACAACTTATGTACCATAGGAATAAACCAGGGACATTCTCCCTCTGGGGAGATATACCCTAGTCCTATTTACTATATTATTTTGAAAAAGAATCTAAGTTACTGTTGGGCATTCTATACTGCTGAGGCTAGCTTCAAATCTGCAACCTTTCTGTCTTAGCCTTCAAAGTACTGGGATTACAAGCATTCATCACCATGCCCAGCTTTATTTTGTCATAAATTACATTGTTTTATAATATCTGACAAGCTGAAATGGATGGCCTGATTTATTATTTTACCAAGAGAGTGGAAAACCACCAACTGTAAAACAAAAATCCACCTCAAAGGGACAAGAAAGTGTATGATTCTCAGCACAATGAAGTGTCATTTAGGTGCCCTGAACAACCTGCCCAGGAATCCCTGCTAAGAACAAAGCCTACAGATGAAAACATTGGTCTTCAAGGCCTTTCTGCTTTTATTCCCCTCTAAAAAAGTGATTCATGGGAGTGCATGGACCCCTTACTTCTGCAACTTGTAGGTAGTAGTTTAACTTTGATGCTTAAAGATATCAGTGGGCATGTGTAAAATGTGGAAGAAAACAGCACTAATACTCATCCAAAATGAATTTCTTAAAAGATTCAGATGAACCCATCATTCAGGTCTATATGATCTGTCTGAGAAGCCAGGGTCTCAAACACAAGAAGTACTCAATTGCAGCCATGAGAACAGCCAGCTAAAGCATCTTGGTCTAGAGACTCAGCAGAAACTAGCTGGGGTGACACTCAGAAAAGAGGCATTGCACAAGAACCAGAGAATAAATAGTCAATGACCAAGTGTAGAAAAGACAGACTGAATTCTCTAACAGATAAAATAGTAAAAGAGACTAGTAGGAAGTAATTGCTAATGTTCTTAATCAGGTACTAGATTCTCTAATCCTAACAACAATTTGTTATGTAGGTCACAATAATCTCAGTTTACAGATTAAAAATAGTAAAAATGATATTTGTTATTGACTAATTTTTCCAATTTTATGTTGTTCTCTGGAAAGTAAATTCTCTTATTTTTTCATTCACACAACACAAAAATGTTTAATTTTTTCTCTACTTTCTATTAAAACATTCAAATTTTGCGGTCCCTTCAAGGTCCATTTTTCTTTGTTCAGTCTTTGGCTTCTCTCAAGAAGTTGCCAACAATCATCTAAGCTCTCCCTAAAATCCATCTACTTTCTCAAGATTCCTCTTTTTTAAAATTTTTAATTGGTGCATTGTAATCATACATCTTTGTTCCTCTGTATTTTTATAGCTTCCTATTTCCTCAATTGCCCATTAATTGTAGAAATGTTCTACAGGAGTAGGAAAAGAAAATGAAAAAGAAGTTTCTATTCTTCAGGTCCAATATTTTCTCCCACTGCTTATGTGATTATATATCAGTTTACACCTGGATATTTCTATGTGTTTGAAAAATTATACTTCAATCTCAATATATCAACTAATTACTTTTCTCTTCCTATTTTTCAACCTTCTAAATTAATATCCACCCTCCTCCTTCATTTGTTCATATCATTTGTAATTAATGGGACCATTAGAATGATCTTTGACCCTCCTGTCTTATAAAATTCTATCAATGCTTGTGATCAGCACTTGCTTTTCATAAATGTATTTCATGACTACAACCAATACAAATACAAACTTTCCAAATGAAAAAAGAAAAAGAAAAAATTAATCTCAAGTCCAAGTAGGAGACTGAATTGCATATTATGATGGCTTTGGATGGTCTGCTAAATATTGGTCTTGGTTCTTCACGCAAAGGAGACTCCTCACATTTTAACATCAATTTGCTTTAATGCATTGGCTGGTCAACATTTTCAACTCCATAATCAAAATCAACTGACTGCACAATTTCGAGGAAGGAAGATTCATTTGCTCACAATTTGTGGAGATTTCAAAGTTCAGTACATGTTAGGCCAGGTCTGCAGAGATCAGGAGGCAGAGAAAAGGAGAGAACAAGGTCTTTTCTCTTACATAATAGAGGCCAGAAGTCAAAGAGAGAGCAAAGAGAGGAGAGACTTCATAAAATTCCCAATGTCACACTCTCAGGGACGCCTCCTTAACAACAAAACTCCTCTTCCAATATTGATACCTTGTTCCATTAGGGGTAGGGGACATTCTAAATCCAAATCATTATACTCATTATACAATATTTACTACATTTTACCTATATTTATTTGTTCAGGTTTTGTCTCCTTGATTATTTTTTACTATTTCCTCTTATGTTTATTTTTAATCATCTAAAATGTTAGTATTGTCTTGCAACCTATTGGTGATCATGCAATATTCACTCAATTTAATTAGCCTTTCTAGCCATAGTAGAAACAATAAAAAGAATGAAGATGTTGGTTTGGAAACTGGTAGCCAGATAATTTGTTGAATATAGGCTTAATTTGATTTTACATACAGAAAAAAAATGAGATAAGCACATTTATTGTATAATTACTGACATTCATCTAACTCAAAAACCAGTTAATGCAAACTGAGGCTCAAATAATGCTTCTCCTCAATTGTGGACAATTTTTTTGATCTGAGTCAATAAAGAAAATGGCCTCAATATTTCAACTTCTGTTTCCAGATTCTTTCATATATATGGGAATACATCAATGCATTCATAATCTTAAGAAATCTAAGAAGACCAACCATGATTTCAAATAGCTTGTCATGTTTGGACAAGAGCAAGGGAGACCAAGGCTTTAACCAAATTCAAAGATTATATATTGCAAATGTTTCAATGAAGGGTCAAGTAGGTAGCTCAGTCCCAAGCCATATACAAAAGGATGTAATTTTAAGAACTTTTAATGGTTGTGACCAAATTAGACTCAGTGCTTACTTCCCTGCCCCTGAAATGGTCATATATGTATATTTTGTTATAGTAACTGGGAAAATTTCCATCAGTGAAGAGTGTGATATACTATTTCAAGCTGCAAACCATGCCAGGCTCTGAAAACTCTGGAAGCACATAAAACATGGAAAGAAAGATGCACGGCCCTCATGGGAAAGCATTAGCAACATGACCTCATAAGAGTTAATGGACAAGAAGAATGACTTCAATGGGCTGTGCAGAAAAACCTGCTGTTTCCTCTCAACACTTGCAAACCCCAATGAAACTTTAGTGATTAATAGTGATTGGATCCAATAATGATGAGCCAAAGCATCTGCCATGGGCAGCTCCTGGGCACTCACATGACCTTCTGTGTGTTAATTAAAGACATCACTGATCGAAACAGCTAGGTCTATGGTTATAACCCCACTACAGACAGTAGACTTTGCCCTGCTTAGGGAGCCATAAAGCAGCAAATTGAGACATGCTTTCTCTTCCAATCAAAATGTAAATTCAAACTAATTCCAAAAGTGACTGTTAGGCTAATTGTACGTATGACTTTAGGTTTGTAAATGGGCACATGTGGATATGAAATTGGCTAAGGCATTTAACCTCTATGCAATTATTTGGATATACACACTTACAAATATATATTAAGTCCCTTATTTGGGCACTCTGCTGAAGACACATCATTATTCATTGTTTTATGCAAATGAAAGTATATATACTATACTAAAATTAGGAAAGAAATTATTGGTATTGGGGAAAGGTATAAGGTACTGATATGGTACACCCAATGATTCAGTTGTTTTTATTATATTTTTAAGTTATCAAATCTGTTTAATAGTGTCAGGCAAAATTCTCTTCCACAGTGACTTACATATAGGAACCTAAATGAATTTTATTCTATATCAATTAGCAGAACTAAGACAAGTGTGGTGACACACACCTGTAATCCCAGTTGGGAGCCTGACACAGAGTCATCACAGGAAGCCAGCCTCAGCAATTGAGCAAGACATTCAGCAAGTTAGTGAGAACCTGTTTCCAAATAAAATAGGGCTAGGGGTATAACTCAGAGATAGACCTTGGTTTAATCCCCAGTAATACACACAGACACACACACACAGACACACACACAGACACACACACACACACACACACACACACCACACATGTGCACAAATATAGTAGAACTATTAAGTCTAATTTTACTTTAGTAACATGAGAGATGGATCAAAAGAAAGTATTTTAAATATTTCTTTTTTGTGGTACTAGAGACAACCCAGGGTATATTACCTTTGAGCTATCAGAAAGTCACTTTTATGTTCTCTGCATGTCTTGTCCATTCTAATCCATGATTCTCATACTTGACTGCTCTTCAGAGGCTCTTTAGAGGCTTACTAAAACATGGAATGCTGTCCCCTACCCTCAGCATTTCTGATTCAGTAGGTCTGGGTTGTGCCCCAGAATTTGTATTTCTGAGAAATTTATCTGTAATGCTGCTATTGTTGCCTGTGAGACTAGAGAGCCATCATAACTGCCATGCATGAAAATGCCAAGAAATTAAAGCTTCTAAGCAAATTAATGCTGCCGTATTTTCAGCTTGTACATAAATCTTCAGAGAATTCACACACACACACACACACACACACACACACACACACTATATTTTTCATTCCAGAAATTATATTAAATCCATGGGTTCAGAGACACTTTTCTAAAGAGAGATTAATTAGACAAGAAACAGATCTCCTATATTAAGTTGCTAGGACTGTCACAGGAGAGTCTGACAGACAGGGTAATTTAAACAACGGATGTTAGTTTTGTTTTGTTTTGTTTCATACTTCTGGAGGCTACATATCCAAGATCAAGGGGTGGGCAGAGTGGGTTTCTTCAGAGACCTCTCTCCTTGGCTGGCAGGTGGCCATTATTTTCCTGTCTTTCCACATAGTTTTTCTTGCTCTAATTATATCTTCTTACATTGACATCTGATAAGTTGAATTAGGATATACCCCAATGACCTCATTTTATCTTAGTTGTTATTTTAAAAACTCGATCTTTAAATATAATCACAGTCAGAGATACTAGGGGGGTAAAAATTGTATCATATCAATTCAGAAAAAAGTTAAAACTTAGTCTACCACAGACCCATACCAATTTTTTTTTGTAGTACTGGGGATTGAATTCAGGGGCGTTCTACCTCCAAGCTACACCCCCAGCCCTATTTTTTATTCTTTCTTTTGAAACCGGGTCTCACTAAGTTGCAGAGTGCCTCACTAGGTACCTGAGGCTGGCTGCAAATCCGGATCCTCCGGTCTCAGCCTCCCGAATGCTGGGATTACAAGCATGCGCCACCACACCCGGCTCCATACCAATATTTTGAAGTTGGCTAAGAACAAATCCAGGAAAATAGGTTCCAGTGTGAGAATGGAGATAATCAAGAGTATGACTGGAGTAAGGATACTCGCTATTGCAAGATTTATCCAGATTCAGACAGCAATATAGCAGATGAACATGACTTTGATGATTTATCCCATGAACAAGTAATATTCAGGTTAATGTGGCAGAAAATCCAGAGACCTTAGCATCACGGTCTAATATTGTCCTTATTCCTACAATTTTCCCAGATTTCTTTTTTGATGCTGTAGTGAGCTACACACATATTCATTTGTTTTATTTTGAATCACAGTCTTATGAAATTGTTGAGTATTTTGCTAAATTGCTGAGTGTTAGGCTTCCACTCAGGGGTCATCTGGGGGTGCAAAGAAGGTTTTAAAGGTGAAATTCCCAAACAGAAGAAAGCACACAGAGTTACCATCAGGAGGAGAACAAACAGAAACATTATTCTACAGACTTATCCCTTATATAGAGTTCTTGGCAAAATTACTCACATCCACACTGAGGTAGACATAAGCAGGCATGCTGTGTTTTGCCCAATCATGTTTATATAAATAAGTACACATCTGTGGCTGCCAGGGAGTGAGTAGAGTCATGTCCTGATGGCTGGGCTGTACTTCCTTTTGGACCCACACTCCACCTCTGCA
Source organism: Graphiurus murinus (assembly GCA_004027655.1). NCBI lineage: Eukaryota > Metazoa > Chordata > Mammalia > Rodentia > Gliridae > Graphiurus > Graphiurus murinus. Next base: position 3,860 of record PVLC010020462.1, on the reverse strand, counting down.
GGGTGGTAGTGCATGACTTGACCCAGATAGCACTACATTGGGTCGAAAGACCACAACAGCAATAGAGGGTGCAACAAGTCACACAGAGGATAGTCAATACTTGTCCTTATTCCTACATGTAGGAAGAGAACTCCAGAAAGAGTCCAGTGAGTTTTAACAGGCTGTAAGTGGGTCCTTCTATAAGGCCTGAATATCACAGAATACAAAACTCAAACCTGCTAGCCATTTCTATAGCTGTCAGGGTGATCAGAATCCCTGGTTTATTGGCAGTGTTCCAATATAGTTATCTTGCCATTCCTGTGATGGTTGAGTATCTCAGAAACCATGTTCCAAGGTTTTAGGAACCCTGTATTCCTGTGGTTGGTCTTCTGCATACCAAGGGCACTTGTTGTACAGTATCTTGTGCTTGAACACAGGTAAGAGTTAATCCCCACCATGGGACTATGCACCCTGTGGTGTGAGTGTCTACATGTCTTAGCTTTTTACGTAACCACGATGTTGCTAACAAGGACTCCGGGGGTAGTTGGAGACCCCAAACTTGTGCTAAAGCATTGGAAGCATCATTACAAGGGGCCTATAAAGGCCCATTTCCCAGAATATAATGTATAGTAGCTTCTTACTGGAGCATTTCTAAAGGTCCTCCCATATATCCTTGCCCTGTAATGGGTGGTACCTAATCAACCAGTCTTGTGCTGCTCATTGTTTGGGTTATCATTTGGTAAACTGTCGACCTCTCTGTACAGATATGTAATGGGCCAGTCTCCTTATGAGAACTAACCAGACCACTTAGAGCACAGCCCATTGGCTAGAGCATCTGACACCAGTCTCATACACAAAAGTTTTTATGGAAGGCTGGAAAGTCACAGCCGCTCACATGGACAGCTGCCCATGACAGAAGCCATCATTATACCACACTTCTGTAGTTATTGGGGTGTTTCTTTCCTTACAGGGACTTGGGGCATCTCCTATTTCTGTAGGATGCAAGACAGTATATGTACAGGGATATGTACATGGATATGTATAGGGCCCAGCATATTATGTAGCTGTTCAGACAAAGAGTTACTAGGAAACCATGCTTGTTGCTCTAAATACACACCCCACTTAGTCAGAGTGGGCATTTGTACTGCCCTTGTCTGGGGAACACAAATTCAAGACCATAATCATCCTTCAGTAGGTTAAATGATCTGAATCAGTACCTGTAATGGGTTCACAAGCTAAGAGGGCAGCATAGACAGCCACTATTTGACCATTTCCAATCCAGGTCAAGCTTGTATCTTGCCAATCACTGCTTTAGATATTACTTTTATCTTACCCAGACAACTCCCAAGAATTTGACAGAACAACCAGATCCCAGGACCTTGTTCTCAATGACAGCCACCCCAATTCCAGGAGACTGACTCAAAACCTGCATGCAGCTGGTTTTAACTCTGCAAGAGAATCAGAGGTTAGCATACAGTAGCATCAATATAATGGGACGAATGTAGAGCCTTAGGCTTCCACTAGGAGCCTAAATCCTTTGTCATGAGAAGGTGTAACTATGCAGATATTCCTGGGATAATACCAAAAAGGTCCATTGCTATCCTTCTCAGATAAAAGCAAATCATTCTTGGCTCTCCAGGGTAATATCAATGGAAGAAAAAAAGGCATTTGCCATGTCTACAATTTAATGCAACTGCCCCAGTTCATGTGACAGACAATCTATCAGTTCTAAAATGTTGGATATTTTGTCACACAACATGCAAAGGTGGTGTGAGTCACTTCAGCTACTGATAGTCCACTATCATGGGCCAGAAACCATCAGGTTTTTGCTTTGGCCAGATAGGAGAATTGAATGGGATACAAGTCAGATGAATTACAGTTGCCTCTTATAGCTTTATATCATTTGTCCAATATCCTCATGTTCCCCTGGTAAATTGTACTACTGTATGTTCATAGTCCACATGGCTTGGGAGAATCGTAAGGGAGAATGATTGGTATGTCCTCCAGCAATATTCTTTAGCACAGGCACCCATAGCTGGAATTTTCAATGATAGTTGTCTGCACAGTAAATCCCTGTAGCACATTCACCCCCAGGATATACTCAACTTTGGGGGATATATACATTGCTTATGAGGCAGATGTCTAATTTCCAAAGTTACTGGAACAGATTTATTTATTCCCAGTCTCTGGCACTCTCTGGTATTCTATCTTTTCCTAACAGGCAATGATGGTGTCTAGGAGCTGTCACTAATTCTGCTCCACTGCATTCAGCTTTTGGTTGGTGAGCTAATCTTGGGTTAGCCCCCCACCCAGCCTTAGCGCCATATTTCTACAGTCTACCTCCACAGCCTTCTGGTCTCCTTTAATCATTCTGAGGATCATGGTTCCTTTAAGCTGATAAACAGCAGGCTTGGGCTGGGACTGCTGAACTCAAAGCTGGTTGGGTGTGTCATTTCCTCCCAGAAATGGATCTGGGACTGCTTTTCAGGTCCCACCCCCACTTCACCCCCGAATGAGACAGCCTCCATGCTTCTGGAGCCCAGGCCTCTGCTGCTACAACTCTTACGTTTCTTATATAGGGTTCTGGGCAAAATGGCACACATCCATGCCAGTGTGGAAGTATGCAGCCGTGTTGTGTTTTTTCCAGTCGTGTTCATATAAATAAGTGCACATCTGCAGCTACATGGGAATGAGTGGAGTCATGTCCTTACTGCTGGCCTGTACTTCCTCTATAGGCCCTACATTGAAGCTGGCCTTGAACACGTAGTCTTCCTGTCTCAGCTTCCCAAGTACTGGGATTACAGGCCTGCAACACTACACCAGGCAGTTTTCCATATTTTTAAACTTTGAGTGTATATTGATTCATTGAGATTGGCTTGAAGGATGTGAGTTCTGAAGTCAGATCTTCAATAACATCTTCATTTAAAAATATTACGAGAAGCCAGCATAGTGTGTATATCTTTAATCTTAGTACTTGGGAGGTTGAGACAGGAAGATTACAGGTTTGCCACTAGTTTCAGTAACCTAGCAAGACACTCTGTGACTTAGTGAGACCCTTTTTCAAAATAAAATAGACTGGGGGTGTAGCTCAGAGCCAAAATATTCCTAGGTTCAATCCCTGGTACCACACAAAATTGTAAGAAATTGAGCATTAGTGGAGATACTAGAGAACTCTTAAGGTCAAGGAAAGAGTAATTTTTCACATCTGCTCGAAAGGAAGAGTATCTTCAACAAAATAAAGACTCCATGAAACATTGTGCTACTTCAGGACCTTGAGGACTCTAGGTTGTATAAGGCAGCTGTCTCTGCAGAAGATCTGCCATGGAAAACAGCTCTATGAGCAGTAATGAGTGGAAGCTACACAGGTACCTTGGAAGAAGCCATACCAAATCAGATTCAGTCATGGAAGCAATTTGGCTGCTGGGAATCACAGAAGCAGTTGAGCACTACACAGGAGCGGCTACAGGCAGGCAAGCACATGGAAATGAGTGGGAAAAAAAAGGGATGGCCGCCTGGACTTGTTCTTGAAATATATATATATATATATATATATATATATATATATATATATATATATATATATGATTTCCAAAATAACTGGGAAGCTGTTAGCAGGGCATGGGTCTCCCACAATAGCCTCTGGTGCCAGGAAACATCATACATGGACTATTCTTTTTTTTGAATGAGGGCATGATTAGTAATTTTAAAAAAGAAGGAAAAATGACATACAGGAATATCTTTAGTTGTACAAAAATATAGCCATTCAGCACTATACTTTTAGAAAATGAAGGAGAGCAAAATCTCTGATCAGGTTTTCAGTGATTTTTCTTTTTTTTTTTTCGGTACTGGAGATTGAACTCAGGGGCATTCTACCTCCAAGC
>PVLC010020461.1:0-29228 GCA_004027655.1 Graphiurus murinus | reverse complement strand
TAAAGATAGGGAAAGAAGAACTAAAATTATCCCTTTTTGCAGACGACATGATATTATACGTAGAAGACCCAATAAACTCAACCAAAAAACTCATAGAACTGATCAACAAATTCAGCAAAGTGTCTGGATACAAAATCAATCTTAAAAAATCAGAAGCTTTCCTGTATGCCAACCATAAATCCATTGAAAAAGAAATCCAGAAAACAATTCCACTCACAATAGCACCCCCCAAAATAAAAGACTTTTGATCTTTTTTAGGCTACAAATATGAGACATGATACTCTCTGAAGAAGGTGGGTGGAGACAGCAAGTCCCACCTCCCAGCCACAAGATCTCGAGGGGAAAGAGCTGATACACTACAGTGTGCTGTGTTGCTAAGTTAGGACGTTTGTTATGTTAGTTATATTAAATATATTTTTAACTTAAAATATTTTCATAACTTACAGTGTGCTTATTGGGATATAACCCTACTGTAAATCAAGGAGCATCAGTACATATATGTCTATTCTTTAATTTTTTTTTTACATATTTTTGTACTTTCATGATTTATTTAAAAAATAAAATTAAAGGAACCCACTAAGTTCTTGTGTTCAGTCCTCTTCAGTTTGCATCAACAGATCTTTCTAGGAATGCTTGCTGTTGTCTAAGTGCTGGGCCCCAAATAGAGAACATGGAGTTGAAAGCAGAAGGACAATCTTGTTCCTGGAGGTGCGCATTGATATGAGGAGTCATTGCAGCTTACATTCTTATCTCCACCTACCTCATTCCCATGCCCATTTCGGAGTTTGTTCTAAGCTAATGCAAAAAAGAAAAATAAAGCAAAAAAGGAGCGTTATTTACTGGGCTCTCGCAAATCCACAATAGGAGAAAATGTTTTCCAACGATGCCCAGAGCTCTCAGCCATAAGAGGAAGCAACCCAGAAGAACTTACATTAGAGTTATTAAGGGAAGTGACAGTCTCAAGAGTGGTTTACAGTGTTATCTTCATTTAGAGGTCAAAGAAGATGAAGGCCGAAAAAGCGCTCAGTGGACTTAGCATCTAGGAGGGTACTAGTAACCTTGACAACAGTTATGTCAAGGTTTTATAGTTTGGGTGAGTAGTGCCACATGGAAGAGGGAACAGAGGAAGAATGCTTTGATTTCTCTTACAAGAATTTTGGGAGCCGGGCGTGGTGGCTCACGCTTGTAATCCCAGGATTCGGGATGCTAAGACCAGAGGATCCGGGTTCGAGGCCAGCCTCAGCTACCTAGTGAGGCACTCCGCAACTTAGTGAGACTCGGTTTCAAAATAAAGAATAAAAAACAGGGCTGGGGGTATAGCTCGGAGGTAGAATGCCCCGGAGTTCAATCCCCAGTACCGAAAAAAAAAAAAGAATTTTGGGATTAAAGAACAATTAGGTAACAGAAGAAAACTATGCTTCAAGGATGAGAGGTTTATCTTAAGGAAAAGGCCGTTAAGCTTGCTTCACATGGAGGGTGAGTTGAGAGAGAAGACAGCAATATGGGAAGGACAGGGTCATTGTTGGCAAGGCTTCCTAATAAAGCCAGAAAGATACTGTGGCAAATTGTATTATTATGCAAAATTATTCACTCCCCGTTTCCTGTGAAATACTGTATATCCCCAATCACATTGACTTGGACTTGGCTACCTGACATGATTAGGTCAATGGAATGTGAATGGATTTGGAATATATCATCAGTGCTCTTGTTCTTCTCTTTTACTAAAAAGATGATGTGTTCTACCTGGGGTCTGCTCTCTCAGCCTTCATCCTGAATGAGAAAACTTGTGAAGTAGAGCTATAACTTGTAGTGAGCCATAATTGGCCCACCGAGGATACATCATTTGACTGAGAAGTACACTTTTGAAGTTCTAAGCTGATAAAATTTTGAGGTTCTTATTGTAGCAAAACTGACTAATACAAATCCCAAGCATAGTCAGAGGAATGTGCTTTCAAAAAGTAGGAAAACATTTCTAATACCAAAGAGGATATACTTCTAAATTGTACCTACATAAACACAAGCAAAGTATTGTACTAGTTATAGAATACTCTAGTAGAGATAGAATTTTTTAGAAAAAGATACCATTGTTAAATCTGTGGTTTTCACAGTTTTTGTTTCAGGTTAATTGGTTAAAAGACCCATTTATATTTTTACTCTTAGTGTTTTCCATTCTCCTTTCTTATATCATATCTTGCCTTCTAAGCTTCATAGGAAGCAGAGTCTTAATAATAAAAAACAACCTGAAATCAATAACTGTATCTGCCCTTTATAAAATTCTGTGAACCTTTAAAAAGATCACGTCTGAGGGTAAGGCTTTGAGGGCAAAGAAAACAAGAAAGATTCCCCTGAATAGGCAAAAAGAGAGTGATTCATGTGTCTTCTAGACCAGTAGGGATCTATACACTATTTAGCATTCTGCCACTACCCTGAACAAGTGATAAGAACTTGGAAGTTAATACTACAATGAGTGCTTGCTGGTGGTGGCAGGGGGAGGCTATATCATGAAAGTTTCTAGTTTTAGAAAGAGTTCCAAGACCCCATAGAGAAAGGGATGGCTTTGGGCTTGGACTCTGAGGCTAAAATACTAGTTGGTCACCATAGATTGGAGATTAGTAGGCATCCATATTGTTTTTATTATCATTGTTGCTTGTTTTGATTTTTTTAGATATTGCTTTAACTATCTCATATTCTGATGCAGTCCTAGAAAAGAAGGGGCACCAATTGTAATACCTGAGATTGAATATACTAGCCTGGTAGGATGGAGTAGAAAAACCAGAATCAAATTGAGTTAATAATGCAAAGGAAGTGATATTTCTTAGTTTCCAGGTTGTGCATTCTGCCTGTGTAAACCCTATTCCCTGGGATCCCACTCTTTTGACAAGTGATAGTTACTCTTTACAGTCTCCATACCTTCCAAAAGCTCCTCACCACCGTGGACTTCTGGGTAGAAGCTTTCTTCTCTTCTGTTAAGGAATTTGATAATGGCATGTGTAGGTATCTAGTGGACTATGGGAGCTGATGCTATTTTTGTTTGAAATGATTCATATTGCTCAAAGACAAAGAGCTCAAAGCAATAATGTCCTTTTACTCTAGCGACCTGTGTTTATGGAAGCACAAGTATCTAGGAAGACCAACAGGCCAAAACTGCAGTATGAGTTCCCCACTCAAGGCCAGAGGGGAAGGGAAGAAGCAAAGTCCATCGTGGTATCAAACATCAAGGCTAGCAAAGCCAAACACTGACTTCTGTTCAAAGGGCAGAAGAAGATTCCAAACAAGATGCACAAACAAAGATCAGAAGCCAAGAGTAAACTGGGCTGAGGTGGATGAAGTTTGAAAACAAGCTGCAGAGAGATTTGGTAAGTGGTTTACAAGGAAGCGCTTGGTGTTTGGTGGATGAAAGCTATCGTCCAGTTTTTGCTCTATGAATTTCTACTCTAGTCCACACTATTTGTTTATTTCCTTTATAGCACAAAATCAGCAACTGGTAACAGAGGTTATAAAAAAATACTAGTTTAAGAAAATGATTTCATTTGACACCCCAATCCCACCCAGAAAACTGAGAAGACACTATTGTTATACTTTATTGGTGGATCAGCACAATAGAATACCAGTGTTCTGAGGCTAAAATACTAGTTGGTCACCATAGATTACCAGTGTTCAGAGAGAAATCCTTTGATAACAACTAATCCTTTATTGTATTAGAGAGTCTCAGATGGCCCATCTATTTCCTTTTACTTCTTTCTGATGGATGCTATACAAATTATGTAACAAGTACCCAATTAGGCTGAAAGGATACAGAAATCAGAAGTCCATCATCTAGTGTACTGTTCAGTAAAGAATACATAAAATATAATGTCAGCCACAAATGTGAACCAAATGAAAAACTAGGAGAAATTAATTTTAATAATATATTATATATTTATGATTTAACTCAGTATCAAAAATTATTTTACTTGTAATTATATAAAATTACTAATGAGATTGCGATCTTATTTTGTACTAAATTTGTTACGTCCTGTGCATATCTTCCAGTACTACTCAATTCTGACTAGCTATATTTTAAATCTTGCTAGGCACATGTTGATAGTGGCTACTGTATTGAACAGAGAAAGTGTAAAGAAGTTCATTTTACACTTAGGCATTCAAGGTCAAGAACATGTTAGGGGCATAGACTGAGTTTCTTGACTGCTACCATGTTCCTGGTGCTGTATTCAAGCACCTGGCATGTAGGAGGTATAAATGTTTGTTCAAAGAATAAGTGGAATTTTCAGTTTTCTCTCTAGCTTCAGTAATTGAGTTGCTCCATGTAATCACTTGTTGCATTTGGAATTTCCACTTTTCCTGGTTTATTTCATACCTCACTCAATCTTGATTCTTCCCAGGGGCCAAATAGTTCCTATGAAGTACTTGCTAGCTCTCACCCTTGTTACTCTACTGTAGACCATGGAGGAGGGTCTGTCATGTAGTGCTGTCATTTCTGCTTTATTTTAGGCATTTGCTTTGTTACGTTAAATGCAAAATTATATTTCTGCTGTGTGAGTTTTTTGACCCTACTTTGATTACTATTCACTCATCAGGTGTTTATTTTACATCTATTGTTTTGATTGGAGAATGTTTGCTCTGTTTCTATGTCTTGTGCTCTGTTCTACGATTAGGGCCAATCATTTTCCAAAAGCATTTGCCTCCAATTTTTTAGTACAAATTATTGGAAAGCTAGGAATTGAAAATGAAAATCAAGAGAATCTGTCCTTTAGAAACTCAGTTCCTATTTGATTCCACTGAAAGTTTCTATGGAACCCTCTGAGGCAGACATACCCCATGGTGACCTGCTGTCTACTAGTAAGTCACACACTTATGAAATTCCTCCCTTTGCGTGTAGACATAATGTGTGAGTTCCTTTAACCCACATAATATGGTAATGGTGATGGGATATCACTCCCGAATTAGGCTGCATTATATGAGATTCCATTTTAGCAAACTAGAAAGAATCACTTTCTCTGGACTTTGATAAAACAGATTGCCATGTTGTGAATGCCTGGGGGCCACCTGGGAGGGAACTGTGGGGAGCCTCTGGAATGCGAGGCCCTTCTGATGCTGAGGTGCCATTTTAACAGATGAGCATCTCCATCCATTCAGGGCACCTTGGTCCATGGAAGAGGTAACCCAGCACCCCCAAATGCTAGCTAGCCACTAGCAAATCAGGCCAACAGCCTTCAAAAAGTCATGACATTCATTCATATAAACACACACACACACACAAAGTTAATCCACCAACAACCTGAAGGATCTTGGAAATGAATCCATCCTCAGACAAGGCTCCAAATGAGAACCTTGTCAGTTGACGTCTTGACTGTGCCCTTGTGAGACTCTGAGCAGAGGATCCACCAAGCTGTGGCCAGACTCAAAAGCCAAAGAAACAGTGAGATGATAAATGTGTGTTAAGTTATTAAGTGTGTAGTATTTTTTTCTCTAACCAAAATGCACTTTTGTTAACATCTCATCTTTGGGTACATTTTTTTTTTTTTTGCAGTACTGGGGATTGAACTCAGGGGCATTTTACCTCCGAGCTACACCCCCAGCCCTATTTTTTATTCTTTATTTTGAAACTGGGTCTCACGAAGTTGCGGAGTGCCTCACTAGGAAGCTGAGGCTGGCCGCGAACCCGGATCCTCCGGTCTCAGCCTCCCGAATGCTGGGATTACAAGCCTGCGCCACCACACCCGGCTGGGTACATTTTTTAAATGACTTTTTTTTTTGAGGTACTGGGGATTAAACCCAGGGCATTTTACCTCCGAGCTACATCTCCAGCCTTATTTTTATTCTTTATTTTGAAACAGGGTCTCACTAAGTTGCAGAGGGCTTCACTAAGTAGCTGAGGCTGGCCATGACCTCTCCATCTTCCTGTCTCAGCCTCCCAAATACTAGGATTACAAGCATGTGCCACCACATCTGGCTTAAATGACTGAACTATTAAAATGTAAGTGAAGTGTGTGTGTGTGTGTGTGTGTGTATGTGTCTTGGATCCTCAATTCCCACTGTTTCTCTGGCTGCACATAATGCTCCAGTCACACTGAGCTTACAATTTCCCTAAACTGCCATCTTATATCACGTCTCTGCTGGATGTCCTTTGTTCTCCTTGTCTTCCTGGGGAACTCCTACTTGTCTTTCAATCTTAGTGAAAACACCTCCACTGCAAGTCTTGGAGCTTTCCACGAGGAGCTGATCACTCCTTCCTTTCTACCAGGAAGGTACTCAATCGTACTTATTACACTGTTTTATACATGTAGATTTTCACATCTGCTTCTTCTCCATCTTGGGACTGTTGAGAGCAGTGAGGGTGTCATTTTCACCACTGATAAAATAGGCAAAAGTATAAATATCCAAGACAGAAATCAGCCCCCTAAAGTGCCACTAATAAGCTTCCTGATGGCAGAGGGTTTATTGCCCAGCTACTTTAAATCCTGTCTTTAGACATAGAGGGTGAGTGATGAGTAAGAGCTAATTGAGAAAGAAGACTTTGGTTTAGATGCCAGATTGTCCAGGTTATGTGTCATCTGATTTTTCAAAAATTTCAGGTAGACTATTTCTATAAGCGAACCACATAGATTATCCCGGGACAGAGTCTGTTTGCTGACAATAATTTAGGTGCGTCTTCATGTTCCTTTGGCCCCTCTGACGCTGGGGTGCCACTTTAACAAATGAGTGTCTCAGCCTATCCAAGGGCACTTTGGTCCATGAATGAGGCAACCCAGCATCCTCATACCAGCCACTAGCAAGCTGCTCCTATACCAGGATGCTTTATTATGGAACAAAGACTTCAAAGCTAATTTTTAAAAAAGAGGCCTTTGGATTAAATTTATTTCTAAAATATTCTTTTAGAACAACTCTCCTTTCAAACAAGTGTTGGGGAAAAGTTTATTTTTAGATTTAAGGTTTATAAGAGTTGTACTGTACTTGGCTCTCCATGCTAGATTTTTATAGCCGTCTCTCCTCTCAGATGAGAGGACTATTAATGTTTCTTTCCAAATAATTTGAGTCTGTGGGGAAGATTTATAAAAAATCATTTTAGTCCTTGAGAAAATGTTGACTTACTTCAAATGCCATATCAAACATCCGATACCCAATGTAATACAGCATGGATAAAAATGTAATTTAGAAAAAAAGCCAAGTAATATTTGGATAACATTATACATTTTTTTTTTCAGTGCTGGGGATCAAATTCAGGGCCTCCTGCAAGCTAGGCAAGTGCTCTACCAATGAGCTACACCCCCACCCCGGAGATAATATTACAAAAGCTTTAATATTCCCTCCTTGTACATTGAAAAAGAACTTGAAAAAATTTTTATTACTGTTTGGATTGCTAGATATTTTTCATGTTCTTTTTTTGTGTGGTATTTGTGATTGAACCCAGGCCCTCACTCAGGCTAGGCGAGCAAGCGATCTACTACTGAGCTACATCTGCAGCTCCCTTTTTCCCGTGATGTTAAGGATAGGTTTTGATAATTCTCTTTGAATATATGTTTTTAAGAGTCAGTTGTTTAAATGCTAAATATATAATTTAGCGATTCTTCCTCCTCTATAAACACAAAGTGAAAATATCAGAGAACAAGATTCAGAGGACAGGAACTGCGGAGAATGGACTTCTTCAATAAGATCTCCTCTACTTAGAAACATGAAGATATTTCTCATGTACAGAAACAACAATATGGAAACAATGAGAATAATGGGTTTGCACTTGCGGCTCCCACACAAGCAACATTGCATTTTCAGGAGGTGCACAGCAATGCCTTCATTGTGGTGAATTTTTATTGCCACTGTTACAATAAAAGTACGTATTTCTTGCCTATGAAATTTTAACTTGTGAATTAATAAGTACAATGTTTAAATATGTTTTTTCTACTCATTAATGCAAAGGTGAAATTGTTCTTCCATGGCAGGTGGGCTAATTAGCATCTTAAAAGAAGCCATCATTATGATAACACACACACACACACACACACATATCTTGGGTTTGCAGATGAATAATGATTTCATCTCAGAAAGCACTTTGAAAAAAAATTATTGACTAATTAATATGACTCAGAAGGCTCAAATAAAAATATGTCCTCTGCTCTTAGACTTTAGCTGAGCAGAAGCACTTTGGGAAATAAAGAACGATCAATGGAAAAATTGTATTTCTCATTCGCCAGTAGTGATGCCAATTGCTGTACAGCTCTCTAGTACTTGTTTGCATCAGGATGAGGGAGACCTATAATTTACTGTGGGAAACATGTTTTTAAAATAATAGTTATACTTTTATTTTCACTAGAAACCTGGTGGGATAGATAACCTGAAACTCTCTTTAAAAACATCTTTTAATGATGGTTAAAATATTGACAGCACCAGAGCATACTTTATATTATCAACACCTAAGAGAATATTACTAAGAGAATGTTAAGAGAGCTGTACAATAATGAAATTGTAAGACTTTGGAAGTGGTAGGGTGGTAGTTATCAGCCTTCATAACCCATGGGTTAGGTGCACGCACTGGCCCAGAAGCAAATAGACTACATGAAATCAAAGCTCATAACTGAGACCATTGTGTAACGCCTAGACTTGTAAGGCTATAATTTTAGCAAAAATGGAGACTAGCAAAAAGTGACCCACTGTCACAGTGAGATAACAAGGATGTTTGTCTCTCTTGGTTCAGACTCTGAGGGGGAAGAAAGATCCTTTTGATAAATTTAACCATTGACATGTCTCACTGGGGTAAAGAGACTATACTTTAAAACTCTATGTAGAATCTAAGGATTTTATTTCGACAAATCAACATAAAAATCATTCTGGTAGAAAAAAAATAGGCTGTCCCCTTCTTTGGTAGGATATTTCTCAGCTGTGGCATATATAATTTTTAGAGATAAATCCCTTCTGAAGAAAAACAATGAAAAAGTCCAAGACAATTGAGGGAAAACTCCCTATGAGAATTATCAGACACCACAAATAGCAGGAACTTTAAATGATACAATTAATGTATGGAAATTATAGAATAAGCGCATTTAAAATCACAAAAGCACTACTTACCACCATCAGAAATGCTGCATATCTATTTATTCTCTCCTTCATGCCCTCTTTCCTTCATACTTGCTTCCTTCTCCTTCTCTTAAATTATCAGGATATCTCTTATGGGAAATTAAACTTCATAATGACAAGAATATTTATTTTATTGTTGCTGTTTTCATTGTATCCCAAGGTCCTAAAGTAATACCTGTCATGTAGTAGTCACTTAAAAGACGTGTTCAGTAAATGAATGAATCATGCTGGAACAAAAATTAAAAGGAACCTAGAAAAAATTAAAAAGTACAATCGACAAGTTTGAGCTAATGGACTTGAATCAAACTCTCTGCTTGAAAATTAGCCAAGGGACTTTTTTTTTTTTTTTTTTGGTGAAACTTTATTTATTATTGCCAAAATCAATCCTGTATCATCCTCCAAAGCATGACTCTGCAAAAAACAAAACATTTCTAGTAATGTACAGTACTGATTTCTTTGTAGAACCATAATACATAGAAAACAAAGAGAAAACTAAAAAAAAAAAAAAAATCAACAGATGAAGAGCTAAAAAATTAAAAATGAAGTACTTTAATCACCCATTGGTGAAATACTAATCATTCTGATGAAGTTTAGAAAAAAACAACAACAACAACAACTAGAACTAAAGATGTGCATTTTTTACTTGTCAAAAATCTAAAAATTCTCTAGGTAAGAAGGGATTTATTGACGTGCACTTGGGACTCTTTGTAGCTTCAGGAGGGCTAGAGCCAGTAGTACGAACGGTGCCATCAGGAAATTGCCTCATTCTCTCTCTCTCTCTAGGCCTTGCCTTGCCCAGTTTCAGATTCATTCTCAGGAAACCACTTCTAGCATGGTGGTTAACATAGTCACTGTTTTTAAAACAGGAGGAAATGGATACTTTCTAAAGCGAAAGTTAAATGAAAGTTAAATTATTTTTCCAAAAATTTCCAAATTCCTACACATAGCTCACTCCCGGAGCTGGTGATCACAATCTCAGAGAACAAAGACGTCACAGTCAAAGTCCTGAGAGTTGACACTCCCTGACCTGTGAATGGATGTGTCCATTCCACAGTTGACCCCTTTGGGCCAAGGATGGAATTCTCTGAACTTGTGCCCCCCCCATCAAGGGGATGAAATTCATCCTGTCCCCTCTGTCTGGACCATGTGCTGGGGAGAAGCATGATTCTCCAGAAGAAAAAAATGCTGAGAGACGAACAACAACCCAGTGTCTCCTACATACAAAAAATGACACAGTAGACCAAATGACGCAGAAGTTGCTAGTTTTTTTTTTTTTTTTTTTTTTTTTTTTTTTTTTTTTTTTTTTTTTTACCTACTTCATCTTTAATTAGGGAAATCGGGGACTAACAGTATCCACAGTATAAAATGGCAGAAGACGGCTCCTCTTTTGTCTCCATCTTGTCCAGAAGAAGAAAGAGGCTGAAATACTAATCCAATTTGGACTTATCTTTATACATGGATAGACTTGGGTTTTGGGACCACCTTCCACACCCTGCATGATGTGTCCTCCATATACATTAGTTGAACTAATACTATCCCGTACTTCTGGCATGCTACTGGTCTAGGATCCTTCTGGAAGACAAGAAAGTACTGCACCCAAGTAGGGTCCAGGAAAAAGAGGTGGCTTTCTCTTTAGCCCCAGGAACCAGTCTTTAGATAAAATAGAGATGAAAAAAATGGGGAAAAGTTAGAGGGAGACTGAGAGGATTTTGTTGTTATTTACCAGACTCATGAGATACTTTCTTCGAGGGCCATATAGAATTAGGTAGAATTCAAATTCAAGGGGATAATGAGACCAAAACATCATATGTTGAGATTATGTCAGTGAAGTAGTTGATACAATATAAGTTCTATGTGAATGTGAGAAATTCAACTATAATTTATCTGGAATTCACTGTATACATGCGTGTGTGTGTGTGTGTGTGTGTGTGTGTGTGTGTGTGTGTGTGTGCATTTACAGACATATTTGAGTAAACAACGTTTCACAGAACATTCGGTGGAATTGTGGCCACATTTTCACACAGTTTATTCTCTATTTCTTTAAATGTCTATTTCCTTTCTGTGAAAAAAGTTTGTTGTGGGGAGAAAATGTTTCCACAATCACATACATTTGGTAAATCTAACTAAATATATATATATATATATAATCTAACTAAATATATATATATATATATATATATATATATATATGCTTTCTTGTCTAAAATTTTTCCTTTACATATTACAGATTACAAATGTAGAAATAAAATTTTATTTAGTTCAGTATTGGCCATAAGACCTCCTAACTCTCCTCCCCCAGCCATTTATTTTGGGGAGGAGACATTGGAGGGGGGTGATAATTGTTACCATTTGGCAGAAGTACCATGTCTTTCCACTTAACTGTGAAAGATTAATTTTTCTCCCCTTCATAAGGAACTGAATGTAGAAATTGGTAAATGATTTATAAATTCTTTTTTTTTTTTTTTTTGCAGTACTGGGGATTGAACCCAGGGGCATTCTATCTCCAAGCTACACCCTCAGCCCTATTTTTTTATTCCTTATTTTGAGACAGGGCCTCACTAAGTAGCTGAGGGCCTCACTAAATAGCTGAGGCTGACCCCAAGCCCAGATCCTCTGGTCTCAGCCTCACAAGTACTGGGATTACAAGCATGCGCCGCCACAGCCAGCTATGTATCCATTTTTGACGTCTCTTCAAGCTACTGCTTTTCCTTTCTCTTTCTCTTTCTCTTTCCCCTCTCCATCTCCTGTTTTTCCAGCCCATTAATCCCTGCTAATAATATTAATCATAAAAATGTGGATTGCCCTCAGACACAGGTCTCATTCAAACCTTACAATGAAGCAACTTGTCTGTCTTTTCAGTTTCTGAATGGACCAAGAGGTCAGAAGCTAGCCTGGGGTGGTGTGATTAAGAACCACAATTGAGACTCTACATTTGTGCTGAAAGCAAAAAGCAAAAAGCAAAAAAAAAAAAAACAAAAAAACCCAGCCTGTGGACTGTGAGAATGGTGAACTTGCTGGAGCCACGGAGATGAAACCCCTCTCTCCTCCTTGTAGCCTCCAATGAGTTGTTCTCATATAGGACACCTTGTCCAGTGTTTCACATACCCCAAACTTTTTTTGCCTTAAATTATTATTCTCAGGGGTACTTGGAGACAAAAGAATACTTATATGATCACAGAAACTCAGTTGTGGTGCAAACTATGAGTACCCTTAAACAGTATCCATGTTTATCCATATTAGCTAACAAGAATGCCTCTACTAGCAAAGATATAGGGTAAGATCAGATTTCAGAAGATGGAATGCAGCTAAAAATCTCAAGTTTGACACAGGTCAGATTTGGGATGATTGCTTGTGGATTATTGGCAAAAGAGTATGACCACAAAATTGCCAGTCAGTGGCTAAATCTTATGTCTTCCTGGCTTAATTCAAGGAATTCAATAGTTATTGACTGTAGGGGGTGGGGGAATAGAGAAGGGAGGGATAAAGGAGGAAAAGTAGGTGGTTAGTACCAGCTCCTGTAACATGACATGTATTAGCCTTTATCTATTAGCATCCATTAGCTTTTATCAAGCAAGTTATTTAACCCCTTGGGGGTCTTGATGTTTTCATTTGTGAAAGATTTCTCCACTTCTCAGTTACTCGCAGAATTATTTTAAGGCTATGCAGAAAATGGCAGAGCATGAAAAGGTTTGCTCTGAGTGGAGAACAATACAGAAAACATCACACAGTTCACAATCCAGTAAGGACCACTTCCATATCCAACTATGTGGCGTGGTAAATATGACCTGCATACTGCATATGTATGAGCCATGCAAGGGTGTGTGCCCAGAGAAGCACTCTACCTCTGCAACTTGGCTGAAGGACTACATAAAGCACATCAGAAAGAAAACTCTTAAAAATAGAATAAATGGGTTAGTTTAATGAATTAAATAAAAGCCACTTTCAGAGTTGAGAAGTCATGATGTTAATATGAGTTCTGGAGAATTATTTGGAACCAAGTTCAATTATTGCCCTATAGCCTTGATCCCTGGCGTCAGCCTTTGTTTCTCTGCTCTGTTTAGTTCCTGCATGCCTATCCTGATGGTCTAATTTCAGGCTCCCTGAGAAAGTCAGTTGCCAGAAAATCGTATTTGAATTATATTGGAGCAGTCTGCTTCCCTTAGCATGCCCCCCTACCTAAGACAGAATGGAACCAGCATTTCAAGGTTCCCATGGGTTGCATTTTATTTAGGAGGAGGGATGTGGCTGATAATTTGCAGGTGAAGGACTGAACCAAAGAGTCAAAGCTGCCTGTGGGGTTACATTTAGTCTGTTTTTGTATATAGGGCCATCGGTTATACCCTAAAGGGAAGAGGAAACTCAAAGAAAGTTTTGGCTCCTGATATATCTTCCAGGGTATTTAATGTTCTAGAGAAGTTATTGAATTAGTAGTTTTTGTTGTCAGTTTCCCTTCTGTTTTACATTTTTCTTAAGATTAAAAAAAGTGTCTAGGTGTGCAAAGAAGGTCAGTTCCTGGAAATCTCTGTCTGAGCCTCAGGGAGACTTTAATTTATCTGAGTTGATCGTTGTGAAATTGCCTGGCTCTAGACAAAAAAAAAAAAAAAGATTTCTTTTTTGACAGTGGAGATCACAAATCTCTTGATTAAGCTGTCAAATTTGTAGACTGATTGACCTGGAGATATGATTTCAATTATTACTTTTGAGGGTTCTGGAATTTGTGTCAGAAGATAAGGCCTTTGGCCTTTGGAGACAATTTCTATTGCTGAGGGCAGGGGATGTACATCATTGTAGGTATATGAATTTTACAAACCAGTTTGGTTAGTTTGCTCCAAGAGTTTTATAGCCATTTCCCCCTCCCCTTGATTGAATTCAGGTCTGTTGTGTAGAAATCATGTATGTATGGCCTTCATATTAGGGGCTTCAGAGTCAGCAAACCTGACTGAGTCCCAGACCCTCTACCTCCTGGTCTTGAGAATTTAGGCACAGCCTTCTTCTCTTTGCTGTGAATTTCAAGTTATGAAATTCACTGTTGATTGTAAGGAGATAATACTACATATCTGGAAGGACGCTGGAAAGAGCAAATGATCCTAATTCTTTAAATTTCAAGTCCTTTGTTATTTATTTATTTTTTTTTCTTTGCTAAAGCTGCATATCTCAACCAGGATCCTGTTTACTGGTAATGACAGCAGGAGTATGGACACACAGATAGAGTTGCTTAATCTATGTGTAACCAGAATCACACTCTTATTTCCCAAAATATTAGTGGAATCCTTTTTTGGAGTCATGCAGATTGTGTGTGCAGGTTCATGCCTCTGCATTCAGAGGGTGCAGCAACTTCAGCTACCTGGAAGGAGTGACTTCCAGGCAACAAACTGTCAATCAGCTCACCTGAAACCAGGAATTCTTGAGTCTTGAGATCTGAGGTCTACAGGAGCCACTGAAAAAATGGCACCAGGAAACAGGCCTCTCGCTGAAAGAACATATTCCTTTGATCCCGTAGGCTGTCCAGTCTATAAGGACCTACTTTCCCAGAGTGGACATGGTTATCATGGATTCAACAAGAGGAGTTTTCTATTTGAGCACTTCAGAACAATTGCCGAGGGAAGATACTTACTTGGCACTTACTCATGGCAAAGAAAATTTAACAGTGAATTACAGATCTCTCTAACTGAAATATTTCTGATAGCACAACGTCCTATATTGAAAACAATGCCAATGGGGGTCGAAGGGACTAGATGCTCATTCTAGCTCTGCTACTAAAGTAGCAGTGTTGCCTAGTTCAAGGAGATCAGCCTCTCTGGGCTGCATTCTCCTCTATCAGTGAGTTGGTTAAGTAAAAAATATCAAAAGTTCCCAGTGATTTAAAAATTCTGAATCTGGATTTCCATGAGAAACATTTCTGGTCCACTACAATGAAAACAAAAACCCCTCATCCATTTTTTAAAAGGGAGCTGGGTGACAATCAACACTGAAAGAAAAATTAATTCCATTAGCATTTAAAAATCTCAATGGCAATATTTTCTGAACAAAGGCTCCCATTGATGGCATGAGTGGGCCATTGTGCCTTCTGCCAGCTAAACAGACTCCACTTTATTCTTAGCAGCTGTGATCCCTAATTGGAAAGGGGACTGCTCCAAAAATGATAAAAGGGGAATCGCATCACAGTTCTGAAAATCAGCATGGACCTTTGAGGCTTCTGCCGCCCTGGTTGCTGTTTTTCCCTTGAGTTACTTGCTGAGGAATTTGCCCTTTGGAGACTAAAGCCCTTCAATGGCTAACTTTTACTTTTAGGGTATTTGCTTGAAAAGTTTCCCTTTTATTGCTAAAATGGTTAAAGTCGTTTTTTTTTTTTTTTTTTTTTTTTTTTTTAGTTAGTTAGCAGTTTTTGTCGCTGTGACCAAAAATATCAAACAAGAACACAACTCAGACAATGAAAGGCTTGCTTGGATCATGATTTCCGAGTTTCAGTCCATGGCGGATGGCTCCAAGGCAGAAACATCAGAGGGACAGGGTGTGGCAGAGGAAAGTTGCTCAGGGAAGCTGGGAAGTAGAGCGAGAATCCCGATTCAATGATTTCACCTTTGAATATTTCTGAATTGCAAATGCATGCCTTTTCTGGGGAACATTCTCTATTTAAACCATAACAGAGGACCTTATTGATGGAACCAATTGTTTGTCAAAGCAGCATCCCCTACACTTGAGTTTTCCTTAAGCAGGCACTATTTTCTATTCCCAGATAATTTTGAAAGGGGAAAAACAGAAGAGAATGCATTCTTTAATCAAATAATCGAGTTCTGAGAAATGATTCTATAGGTTTGCTAGAAAATGTGGCCATCAGTACTTGCTCATTGCTTTGCCTTGGAAGCGCCTTAAGCAGGTGCTTATGGCTCTTGCTCTCACCCACTTAAGGCTTTGCTCAAATTTATCTGCAATGAATCTTTTCTTGTCCAAACATGCATACACCACTCCCCCACATCCGCCCCATTTCCCGTTCCACACCCTGCTGTTTTCCCATCACAGAATGTTTCTTTCTAGCACTTTGTGAAGGAAAGGATATTTTAGGATTTTGTTTACTATTAGATTTCAAGTTCCTAGCATGGGACCTGTTATGGGACCTGATGTATAGTATGCATCCCATACGTTTTTGTTGTTGTTTTTGAATGACTGAATGTTGAATGACATATAAGAAAGCACTCTAATAAAATATTTTGTGATTGGAATAATTCATTCACATTTTTTACAAAAAGAGAGAAGACAGGTATGGTGGTTCATGCCTATAATCCCAGGACTTGGGAAGCTGAAACAGTAATATCACAGATTTCAGGAAGGTCTCAGCAATGTAGTGAGACTGGCAGCAACCTAGTAAGACTGTTTCAGAACCAAAAAATAAAAGAACTGAGGGTATAACTCTGAAGTAGAATGTCTCTGGGTTCAATCCTTACTAACACACACACACACACACACACACACACACACACACACACACACGAAAAGCAGAAAACCAATCCTTGATTTTCTGCTGGTATTTTGATTTTTATTCTGGCAGAACACAGAAATAAAACCCACCCGCCACTTGGTGTAGCCTTTCTGAGGGTCACCTAGCTCTGAGTTGCTCCCTCCCTATTGGGAGGATGATTTTACCCTCCGCAGGTGAGGAAGGTTGGCAAACAATACCAGGTGTGCCCGCTTTGCTGTTGTCCCTGTAGCTCTCTTACAGACCACTTGGGTTTCTCTTGTTTTCTCCTGGGAAGTTTTCTTTATCTCCTCTCTAGGAATCTCTCATCCCATATTTCAACAGCCGAACTTGTTACTTGTTAATCTTTGGGATGGGCCAGATACCTAGCAGCTCCTCAGCCTGCCTACATAATCACTTGGAGTTTTTATCGGTACTGAAACTCAGGCCTCATCCCAGACTAGTAAATCACACTTTCCAAACTGGAATCCACCTGGGAACAATCTAGAAGTTTCTCCCACTGATTCTCTGCAGCCTCCTACCTCCAATTCAGCAGATGGGAAACTTGGACTCTGAGGCACCCTACTAGTTTCCTAGAGCTGCAGTAACAAATGATCACAAACTTAAAACAAGAGAAATGTATTGTTCCACCCTTTTGGAGGCTGGAAGTTAGAAAGCAGAAGGTCATATGATGCACTGTAACTCGTTCAGAGCATACTGATACCTTTTCTACTTGAGACTAGATGAAGATGAAGACCCCCGCCATGTCGTGGAGGAGAGAGACCAGGGAGGGCGGCCCGGATAAGGCAGAGTTCTGATGCCAGGCCTGAGCCAAGGACGTTCAGGTCTGGTGCCAGGAAACAGGAAGGATGGGATACATTGTTCCCAGACCATTCGCTGAGCACAGCCTCCTCCACCCAAGTGGCCACCCATTGTGCCTGGGATTTACTCAGCCTCCTCTGGCCCACCCTGTGTGGACAGCCCCTTCCCGTGGTCAGGATGCCGAGGAATGGTGGCAGGTGCCTGAACACCGGGTGGCTGGACCTGGTGGCAGATAAAACTACTAGCTCAAGAATTCTCTGGAACAGGGGTGGAAGATTTCTGCTCTCTCCTCAGCTTCTTCACCGCCTCTCCAGTTTGTCCCTGAGCAAGTGCAGAGATTGTCAGCCAGGTGCCCAGAGATACCCTGTGACTCTAAGGAAGTCAGGCCTGGAGGCTGAGGGTCACCAATCATCTGATTTGCCTCCAGGAAGGCTGAGAACTCAGTGTCAATCTCTCTGAAGAGTTTATCGTGTTCTTCAAACTGAATACAATAACAAAGGATCAAGTTTGAATTTCTAGGGGCATGGAAAGCAGGCAGGACAAAGTGGCATTTGGATGGGAATTAGAGCAATAGCGATCAAAGCATCTTTCGAAAAGTAAATCGTGTATGGAGAAGAGACGATATCAATCTAGTGTTGGAGCAAAGTCACTGGCCTAGAGATTAAGATACTCAAAAAATAGCATTGGAGACAATTGTGTGATGTTTAGGAACGCCCATTATGTTCTGTTTGCTCCTCTTACCTCATATCTATAAAATGGAAATGCTAAATAATATACATGGACAATATATGGAGTTTTTAGAAAAGGGAAAATTACTATGGCAATACAATATAGCAATATACTTTTATTTTTATATTTTTACTGGTGCATTAAAGTCTCACATCATAATGCAGTGTATAGTGATAGTGACATATACACACAACACTTGGTGAGCTTTCTCCCATATATTTCAAAACAGATGAATCTATAAAGAATGTGCTCTGGTTTGAACTATGTCTCCCCTCCCAAATTCAGAACAGAACATGATTGTATTCAGAGGGTGATTTGGAAATAGGGTCTCTGCAGCTGTAAATAGTTAAGATGGATATGACTTATCCAATATAACTGGTGTCCTCATCAAAAGGGGAAATTTGAACATAGACATATATGTAGGGAGAAGTCCATATAAGATTGGAATTATGCTACTACAAGCCAAGAAGCTACCAGAAGCTAGAAGACAGGCCTGTTAGCAGATCCTCACCTGGTGGGTGCAGAGCTCAGTCCTACTGGACAACACCAGTCTAGAGGTGTCACATGTGAGGAGAGATACTGACTCTTTACAGCAGCCAAGAGATTGATAATGAAGCAAGAATTGCAAATAATTATGATTTTGACAAAAGTATTCAATACAACTTAATAAATTCTCAAAAAACAAAGTAGAAAACATTCAGCTTTACTCATGGAATTAAAAGGTCACTGACAACAGGCCCTTCATAATGGCATGATACAGTAAGGCAATGGTAAGGCAAAAAGTAATGTGCAAAGTAGAATGTGGCCACAATACTGAAACTCTGTGGGTGCCACATAAGATAACGTAGTTTGAATTTGTCACTAGGAGAATGTTCTCAACCATGCCTGTAGCAATGGCCCTGAGATCAGATCTGAAATTATATGCTGTTTTCTCGGTGTGCTCAAAGGAGGGAAGTCTTGATGAAACATATATCAAATCTGATGTCATAGCCGCCCTCGAAAGCACATTGAAGTTACTGAACAAATGTTGTTAAAGCAACTAAGCCAAGTTCAAACAAGACATATGATTCACTAGAAGAGAAAGATAATATACTGACCTTAAATTCTATTTGAATTCAGGCATGATGGTGCATGTTTGTAATCCCAGTACTTGGGAGGCTGAGACAGGATGATAACAGGTTTGTAGCCAACCTCAACAACTTAGTGAAGCCCTGTTTCAAAATAAAATATAAAATAGGGCTGGGGGTGTAGCTCAGAGATAGAATGTCCCAGAGGTTAATCCTCAGCACACATATAGTATATATATATATATATATATATATATATATATATATATATATATATATATATATATATATTTGAGTATTTTATCATATACTATATATATAGGAATTTGAGTATTTTATAAAGAAATGATAATATGCTTGTACCTTATTTGATAAACTGATATTTTATTACATTTCTATGATAATTTAATGGTAAACCTCTGAATCTAAATATTGCTTGAAGACTTATTAGACAATTCCAATTGCTACTGCCTCAGAAGTGGAAAATTTTTATGAATTAGAATTAATTTTTTTAAAAAAACCCTAAGAACTACAGTGACTAAAAAAGTATGCTAATTTGCCTTTGCTGTCAGTAGAACAGAAATTATATGAAAATCTTTAACAACATAATCAGTGGCATGCTGAAATAAAGACAAGAATATATTTTATGGAGGGACTGCATAATAATTTATGAAATTGTGTCTTTTTTTAAAAACTCTAACATTGGCAACTTACCAAGTGAACACTATAACTTGAGTTAAATTCAGTTTTCTTCGACATTATGCTGACTTTGTCTTTTAAAATAAAAAAGCCGGGCGTGGTGGCGCACGCTTGTAATCCCAACATTCGGGAGGCTGAGACCGGAGGATCTGGGTTCGAGACCACCCTCAGCTACCTAGTGAGGCACTCCGCAACTTAGTGAGACTCGGTTTCAAAATAAAGAATAAAAAATAGGGCTGGGGGTGTAGCTCGGAGGTAGAATGCCCCTGAGTTCAATCCCCAGTACTGCAAAAAAAAAAAAATAAAAAAAAATAAACAGTATTAGAAATATTTTTTCAATTTTAATAATGAAAGCATATTTTTCAAGGAAGGAAGATAGAACATATTTTAGTAGTTCTATATCTTGATTTACACATTTAAGATATATTGGTATATGGCTCTCCTGGCATTTGGTTTAGGAATGATGAGTGGATCCAATCTGGCAATCTTTCTGGAGGAAAGATAGTTAGTGCCTCTTATCTGACCCTGAATAAGTTCCCTGAAATAAGCACAATAGATTCTAGTTTAACTTCATGACTCACCTGTAACAGCCATGTAGTCTCAGACATTGGGAACTGTGATTAGTTAAGGGACGAATGATGTATTTAAGCATTTGCAATGGGTTATACTTCAGAGGAGACTGATCGGTCTCATATGTCTCTATCAACACAGAAGAGGAAGGAGAAGCTATTAAGCTGTGGCTTGAGGTATCACTTATGCCCCAGGACAAGTGTGTTAGGGAGCAGAGTATTCTCATGTCTTAAAATGGTGAGGTCCATGAGGGAAAATGGTGGAAGCTCCTGTCCCCTCTTCCCTATGTTTCTCTGAATTAAATGTAAAGACTCAGGTATAGTCTATCTGAAGGCAGAAGAACATGGCATTCAATTATGAAGGGTCCTCATAGCTCTAGAAGGTAAGGAGTCCATGGCTCGCTGCTTAATCATTGCGCCATCGCATAGAACTGCAGCTCAAAGGCAGGAAATGAGTTTTACCACAAATTGCAAGTAAGGAAGTGAGCTATAAAGGCAGTGCTCTTGCTGTTTTGCATTTTTGCTAAATGCCTGAGGGAGCCTCCCACACTTGGACCACTGGCAGCGGGTCGGGGGAGGGTTGAGGCTGGGGTTCTAATTTATCAGGAGCACAATTCATTGCGAAAGATTACCAAGAAGGCCAGCCTGGATTCTGCTCATGCTGGAGAGAGCTGTGACATTTTGCAATAAGACACAGCTTCCCGGGTCATGTGTCCTAGGTGAAAGCCAAGCTCATCCTGGGCTGACTGTCCGTCCACTCTAGGACCAGCCTGTACCAGGTGCCAGCAGAGAGGGGCATTCACAGAGCTTGAAAGGGCTCCTGGCTCAGGTTTCCCAAGAGCAGCTGCTAGTCATTTAGGCATCGGAATCTTCTGAATAGAGCATGTGAGATTATCTGTCTGACTTACAAGGAAAGCTCTGCAGCTCTGAACTCAGGGAATGAAATGGCTTTGGAACAGAGACTAGAGAGAGACAGCAAGAGATGGCAGAAGCTAGTGATTAAAAGGAGCTGGCATCTGTGGTCGGAGATGGCAGAAAAGGGAACGTGCTTTATAAAAGAAAAAGGAACCATTTCAAATTAGTATGCATTTGAAGTAAAAATATAAATATGCTTGAGATGATTACTGGCTGCAATGAAGGAGCTCCTTGGAGTGTGAGTTGCAGGAAAGTAGAGACTACTCACTCTTGTGGTGCTGGGGCTTGGGAGACTGCTGGAGATGAGGGAGGTGCTCACGAAGTATTGCTGAATTAATCACTGAGGGCATGGCTGACTGGCTCGATCAATCTGTGAATTTCATGAGTAGCCATATGGTATAAAAAAGTGGAAAGGAGCTTAAAGGTTGGAAACAGGTATTTACAGATTTGAGAGTGGCTGTTCCTCTTACTGATCTTAATGCTTTTAGCCTCAGTGTTTTTTCTTTTTTATTTTAAAAGTTTGTTTAATAATAAACACTTGGCTCATTTGGGTGAGAATTAAATGAAGTGCCTTGTGTAATTTCCTGATACATACTAATATTGAGGATTTACTTGTATCTAGTCCTTTCTTTTATTACCTGAATTTGGGGAGGTAGAGTAGTAAAAGAACAACCCATAGAATCTGCTTATAGTTCTCAAAACTACTCCATATTGGAAAAATGCAAAAATCATGTCCTTTCAATTTTGTTCTGGGCCATTACATGGCAAACCTCCCCAAGGATGACTTAATAACCAAGAGGAATATGCCTGTGTTAGCTAGTCTGTTTATTATGGATCAGGGCTACAATTCTCTGAAGCTACATTTTAATTTATGGATTTTTTATCAATAGAGGTGCAAGTAATCTCTGTCTAGTAGGAAATTAAATTGCAGAGGACAGATCATCTGTTTTATATCTAACCTAGGCATTCTACTTTCATCTTTCTTTAGTCTCTATAAATTCTCAGTTCCTTGAATGCCCTTTGATAATATTTTATGATTCTACTGATTTCTTCTTAAGTTAGTGTAAACTGGTCTTTCTATGTTGTACAGGAGTCCTATTTTTAATATTTGAAATCATGTATTGATAGTACTTGGAGATCTCCATCTTTTGCTAGCAATTCCTAGAAAATGGTAGACACTCAGCATAGGTTGGTTGAAAAACGAGTGAATGAATGAACTAAGGCATGAGTACTGTTCGCCCTGAATATTATGAGTTTTTGACTATACTTCCTTCTAATTATCTACATTGGTAACTTCAGGCCCAACCACTCTACTTCACACCAGCTGCACAGAAGGGTTAATTCCCGCTTCAATTTTACATCATTTTGAGGGGTATTTGGAGGGATGGTGGAAGAGTTCAAGTTGCCCTAGTGGGTTCAGCTTGGATGGGAAGGCTCCATCTGCCCTTGGATACAGAAGCCCACATTAATTCAGCTTAGGCATTGATAGCTGAAGTTCTGAATTTTTTGCTTTTACTATTTACCACCTGGCCCATCATTGACCTTTAATGCACAACTTCCCTTTGTTCCTCCTTTGTCCCATGTTTTCATTTTGGAAGGCATTCTACTTATATTCCTTGACAACTCCCCCTGCCTACATTCATGCATCCAAATTCTTTATTTGATAACTGCCGGGGACCAGCCCTCGGAGGCAGTGGGGTTGGGGGTCCCTCGATAGGTGGGGACTGAGACGAGATCTCGAGAATATGCTCACACCCAATGCAGTGTTGAAGAGCATCTGTTTTATTTTTTGTCAGTCGTTGTTTTGTACTATTTTTTTACAGTGAGGCATATAGTACAGGAATTTTTACAGACTTGTTTTTCCAAAGGTCATCCTCAACCAGTTAAGGTTACAACACATATATAAAAATTATTTTCCATTAGTTAAAATCTTTAAAATTTTGTTTAGCCCCTTTAAGCAGTGTTCTCTCTTATCTCAGGTAGTTAGCGGGTTCCAGGAAGACCAGAGCAAAAGAGTAGTATTTAGATCAACTAGCAAAGCCTGTTTCTAGAATAATGCTTGTAAAAGGTTAATGCATTGGGTTGTCTCAAGGCACTGCTTGTATTCAGCTAAGAGAACAGTATCTGTTAGGCCACATGTTTCTAAGAAATTTTCTTTTATAATTAATATAAAAGTAAAACCCAAAGCACCCAAAATTTCCAGAATATAACATAATGCAAAATGGGATATGCCACGCATTCCTTCTTTTGGAATCGTCTGCCTCACAGGACTCTAGCGGACCGAGCCTTGCTCAAGATCCAGCTATTAAGCTGCTGTGGCAGATAACCTCATAATTCTTTAATGTACACGTTTTGTTGTTTTAAAAGATAAATCTGCATCAATGATTAGTTAGGGATTGTATTCTGTTCCAAATATTTAAGACTCTGGAAACAAAAATAGATTCTTTAATAATGAGGTGGGATTAGGTGTAATGGTAAATGCCTGTAATCCCAGTACTTGGAAGGTGAAGACAGGAGGATAAGAGGTTTCAGACCAGCCTCAACAACTTTAGTAAGATCCGCAGCAATTTAGCGTGACCTTGTTTCAAAATAAAAAATAAAATAGAACTGGTGGGGGGGGGTGTATGGCTCTGAGGTAGAATTCTTCTGGATTTCATGCCTGGTACTACTACTACTACTTCTACTGCTACTGCTACTCCTACTACTACTACTAACAATGAGGTTGGCCTATGGTCATAGCTCAGTGGGAAAGTACTTGCCTAACATGTGTGAGGCTCTGGGTTCCATCCCCAGTGTCACAAAAAACAAATACCCCAAACAAAATAATAAAGTTAATGAAGGTAACTATTTTTCCCTCTGTAAACAGAAATCCTGATATAAACAGTCCCGATCATATTGAGGAACCAAATGACACTATCAGCAACCCATTTCTTGTTTCTGCAGAGACTTCCTTGGCATGTGGTTTTAATTTTCAAAATGTTTTGTGGTGCAAGATAAATGCCCTTTTTCCAGCATCGAGTTCATGATCTAAATAGAATGAGGGGGAAAGGTGAAAGGCAAAGGATACATTTTAGCTTCCTAAGTCTCCTTTTAAAGAGCATTCCCAGAATCTTCTAGTGATTTCTGGTTATGTCTTCTCAGTCAAAACTCTATGACATATCTGTGCTTAGCTATGGGGGAAGCTAGGAAACACCAAGTTGCCAAACCAAGCCGTGAATTTCTCACTTTTTTTTTTTTTTTTTTTGAGGTAGTAGGGATTGAGCCCAGGGGCATTCTACCCCCGAGCTATACCCCCTATTTTTTATTCTTTATTTTGAAACAGAGTCTCACTGAGTTGTGGAGGGACTCACTAAGTAGCTGAGGCTGGCTGCAAACCCAGATCCTCCGGTCTCAGCCTCCCAAGTCCTGGGATTACAAGTGTGTGCCACCATACCCAGCTTGAGGTGGGCATCTAATTACTCTCTGCCCATCATAGCTTTTGCTATTTTAACACATTTGATTTTGACGCTCCCATCTTCAAAATCCACAATTACTCAACCAAGAAATCAATATTTACATAGACTGTTTTCTAAAGTATGAAAACAAATAAATTGGACATTGATAAATAGCATAATGATCAGATATATTCAGCAAATTAGAATTGACTCCTAATCACCCAGCTTTGTTGTCTTTTATTGATCAAAGTTCATCCCTAGGATTTTAACTCCCTACTAGTTCACATTTATAGAATGAATGAAAAATATAGGCCCGGCCTGAGCCAATATAGTAATTCTACATTATGAAGCATAACCTTTGATAATCCTGAGATATTGAATGAGAAACAAAAGTGAAATATTTTTGTATCGAAGTCATGGTTAAGGAATGGTAGGAGTGGACCATAGCAGTAACCAGTAACCAGTAACCAGTGAGGCTAATGGTCTAAAAGAGGAATCACATGTGCCTTACATTCCCGTAGGAGGCTGAAATAAAAGCAAAAATGTCAATGGATCAGTTTAATGCTCTTTACCACAACAGATGACCATGCTTTGTTCAAAGCAGTTGCTGAGAACACAGTAGAGTCATAGGGAAAGTGAAAATCAGTGCCACACAGGAATGCTGACAGCTGGTTTTTATGTCTCCTGGACTTATACAGTGACACTAAATTTCCAGTTGAAAGGTGCATTGGCTACAAACATGGTGGTATTACTAAAGCATGCTCTCAGGCACATGGGCTGTTTGGGGGACTTGCTTTATTTAGGCCACTGTCACTGCCCAGAATGTTTGAAAATTGGGTTGAAATCCAAGCATGTCTGGTTATTTTTTCCTAAAAACTTGTTGTGAGCTGAAAGGTGGCAGCTGAATAAATATTTGAAATTGATGAAAGATTGTTGGGTGGATGGGTAGATGACAAACAGGGACTACTCTTCCACAAGACTGATAGGGCATCAGTTCATGCTGAATATCTAAAGAAATAGTGTGTTAACTGGGCGTAGTGGCACATGACTATAATCCCAGTGCTTGAGAGGCTGAGACAGGTGGATTTCAGGTTTGAGGCCAGCCTTAACAACTTAGTGAGATTCTCAGCAATTAAGTGAGACCCTGTTTCAAACAAAACACACACAAAAAAACAATGACTAGAGGTATAGCTTAGAGATAGAATGCCCCTGGGTTCAATGCCCAGTACCAAATAATAATAGTAATAATAGAAATAAAAAGTAAAGCAATGGTGTCAGTGTGTGCTAGGGGGAGGGCCTCACTTTGAACTTGGTCTAATGATTGGATGGTGGATACTTCCTGTATTTCAAGAAACTATAATATACATGGAATATTCAAACATATACTATTAGAGTTTGGTAATATCCAGCTCAGTGAACATCCAAGAGAAAACCCAGGTTAAGGGGAAGATTCAACTGCTGACACTGAGTTCATACCTTGTGCTTATCATGGTTTATTCTGTTCTGTGGCCACGATTCTGTGTGGGTAATCATTAAGACATTTTACTGTGTTGAAGTAGTCTATGAATAGATGCCTCTCTTTATATTCAAGCATCAGTACCACATCTGGATTATTTTGTTTCCTGAAATATAGTTATGGTTATAAAAACTATGGCTACATTTTGAAGAATAATATTTTCCCTTCACATATGATTTATCTCCAAGTAGACCATATGTTTATGAATAAAAGGATTTTTAAAGTTGCACATTTGGGTGAGTACTAACAGGATTTCTAATGGGCATGGTAATTATGAAGAAATGTTCTTAGAGAAAAAAATCACCTATATTAATTTTCAATTGATGATCCTTGCTCACTGTTAATATTTATTTCCTCTGAGTCTTTTTTTTTTTTGCAAAAAAATGAGTTATTTTTTACATACTTGTGAATATATAAGTTTGTTCAGGACCTTGAACTAGACCTTCATGAGTTATGTTAATGAGTGACAGAAAAATAGAAGCTGGGATAAACGAAAATCAAAGATCAAAACTCTCAATCTAATCAAGGCTTCAAATTCTTCTCTTAACCAACTCTTTTCTGAAAAACTAAAGATACCATCTTTAAATTTCTTTCACTTTCTTTTCTTTTTATAAAGAATGTGGTTATTAGAATTCATAGTAAATTTTTTCATATGATCATCCAAATAAATAGAACACTCAGCAGTTGTACACATTTCACATGAATTGATGGAGTCAGGGTTAGAAACAGGATGTTTGAACTCCTCCGCCAATCTTCTTCCTGTTATGTCAGGCTTTCATCCTTGGGATTTGATTGGCTGCAGACACTTTTGCAAATTTGGCCTTTGCCATGCTGTCTTAGTCATGTTGTGAGGAATCTGAACTTGTATAAACTGGTGAGTTCCTGGCAGCTTGGTCCAAGTCCTAAGTATCTGACCTGGACCCTAAGTACAGGAGTACTTGAAGAAGTAAGTTGGCTTGTTCTGATATGCCTGCAATATGAACCTTTGATATGTGAAAGGCAGATGTTTCGGTTGCGATCTTTGTTCTGTCATTCCTGGTTGTGTGACTTTTGGGAAATTAGGTAGCCTTTCAGAATCCAAGCTTTACCAGTAAAATGGAAATAATGGTATCTCGTAGTATAATATTATCTCATGAATTTTAACTATGATCACACCTGTATAGCACCTTATACTGACAAGGAGCAACTAATAGAAAACACTCGTCCCAGGTTTGTAGCAGAAATCAGACTCACCATGGAGACGGCATAGACCCAGACCTGTGCTGAGGATATTGCTGAGAAATATCTAAGTCTGGTAGACTTTTTAAACTAGGGTTCTTCAGAGCATTCAGCTCCACACTTAGTCTTGCAAACAAAGAGAGATGGGAGACAGCATGCTGATTGACAGAAAAGATGAAGGTAGTCCAAAGACTTTTGTAATGCTATGCTAAAGGCCTTTGGATAACAATGGCTCATCATAATTGTCTTTGAACCTCCAGTATCCAAACATTTATTGAGTGATTAATATGATTAATATGTGTCACAAACTCATCTAAGTGCTAGTGATGCCCTTATGAAACTAGAAGACTTTTCAAATGAATCTGTGAATGGTGGTGGTGGTGACTTGTGTGAAATCAGGGTCATTCTACCTCCGAGCTATACTCCTAGCCCTATTTTATTCTTTATTCGAAAGGTGGTCTCACTAAGTAGCAGAGGGCCTCACAAGTTGCTCACCTGTCTCAGCCTCCTGAGTACTGGGATTACAAGCATGTGCCACCGTACCTGGCTTAAAATCAGTTTTTTATTTTCCTTTTTCCCTCATACTGCCCTTTGACATGGACCAAACTGCAAAACAATCATAGTCAGGCTCAGTTGGTAATATTTAGTCCTGGAATTCAAACTCACATTTGTCTGACTTTATCTATTTCTCCTGCTAGAAAGACTTACCATTCATTACCTCTACAGTAGCTTAGGAAAGGACCTAATAAACATCAATCTTTGAACTCCACTCTCAATGAATAGAGGAGACAAGACCAAATACAATATTAATACTATATTAACTCCTCAATCATCTCCCCTAACAAGAATGAGGCACATCACATAAGTGAATTGTCCAGGTAATTGAAGTTATAGTCTGCAAATTTTAACAAAATTTTGATTTTCACCATCTTTTCATCTTTACTGACGATTATGTTATTTTCTGCACTTTTTTTTTTTTTTTTTTTTGCGGTACTCGGGATTGAACTCAGGGGCATTCTACCTCCGAGCTACACCCCCAGCCCTATTTTTTTATTCTTTATTTTGAAACCAAGTCTCACTAAGTTGCGGAGTGCCTTATTTTCTGCATTCTTAACCAGACAATTCTGAATATAATTTTAAGTTTGCTCAGGAATTGAGACATTGATATTTTGTTGGAAGTATGTCCTCTTTGGACTTTGGTTCTTTTGTCTCTTTCTCTTTCCTTTAAATCTAGATCTCAGCCATCACTTGTACCAAATTTTTAGATTCCCTTTTTTCCTTTCCCTTTATTCTTTCTTTTCTTTTCCCTTTTTAGTTTCTTCTTTTCTGTTTGCTGATACTGGCCTAAAAATGAGTTTTCTGAATAACTTAAAATGGTAGCCACAGCCCTGGGTCTACAGAATAAAGTACAAATTTTAATAAGGGTACTATTTATTTCTGTTTTACCCAAGTTAATGGTTTTCACATTTATTGCAATTGCAGATGTTTTAAAAGATAGAGAAAGAAGTCTTGAAAGGGCATAGGCAAGTGAACATGATACAACATAACTTTTTTTTTTTTTTTTTTTTTTTTTGCGGTACTGGGGATTGAACTCAGGGGCATTCTACCTCCAAGCTATACCCCTAGCCCTATTTTTTATTCTTTATTTTGAAACCGGGTCTCACTAGGTTGCGGAGTGCCTCACTAAGTAGCTGAAGCTGGCCTCGAACCCGGATCCTCCGGACTCAGCCTCCCGAA